>JAZGTK010008456.1:0-18266 GCA_036877625.1 Ambastaia sidthimunki
TGGATGTGTTCAGGGTTGGATGTGTTCAGGGTTGGACGGATGTGTTCAGTGTGTGTGTGTCTGCAGTGATGTGTGTGTCTGATGCTGCTCTCAGTGCAGATGAGTCTGCAGGTATCTGATCTGAACACAGTTTAACAGATGCTGTCAGAGAGCCGGTGATAAATGGGATCAGACCGGTGTGTTTACATGCTGTCCACCGGCACAAATGCCATTTCTTTATTTTCTCTCTTGAAATCCATTTGAAGTGCAGAGACAGATAATCTTTAATGGTGTTCAGCAGCATGTCAAAACTGTATTTAAAGGGACAGTTCACCCAGAAATACATTTTCCATCATTTACTCTCATGTCTTTCCTAACCAGTATGACTTTTGCTTCTGAAGAACACAACAGTGGCTTCCATTGAATGAACACAAAACCACTGAGACAATATCTTCTTACTGGTCTTCTAATTCTTCCAATTCATCCTCATCATCTCTCTGCTGCTTTGTGTGTGAATGTGTGTGTGTGTGTCTCCTGTGGTCTGAACACAAGGTGGGAGAGTCACAGTTTATAATGTATGACCTTCTGTTCTTCTGCATCAACAGATAAACACAGTGTTGTCTCAGACTGCACATGTGTCAGACAATCATTTATAATCAACAGCCCCATTCTGATCAAAAAGTATCATGGTCATGTGGTCTTGTTTTTTGGAACATGGTATTTCCAGACCCCTCTATTCTGTACCTGTATTGACAGGAGAGTTTAAGCAGGCAGCTGTTAGAGAGGAGGTTAGTGAGTTGGTGAAGGACACAAGTGTGGCGTGTGGGGAAGATGTGTTGCTGTTTTCACAAGCACCAGCGAGACCTGCAGTTGGAACAGCAGGAATGTTCTAGTGGTAAACTGCTGGCAGAGCCTGTGTTTCACCTCCCATGACTTTCTCTTCCTCTTCATCAAACTGTATGTCTGTGCTGTGCTGTAGCTGGAATAACTGTAGAGCCGGCAGAACGATCAAATATCTTGTGCTCATGAAGAAATGAGCCATTGCTGTTTCACGGTTTTAAATGGCTGTAATGACGACAAGCTAGTGTCAGAATCCTGTTGCTATTTTTGCTATTAAAGCAGAACCCTTGAACGATCAGCATACGGAAGCACCGACAGATGCTGGGCATCATATCAGCAAACGTTTGTAGCTCTGAGACGTTGCTGGGCAGATGTAGAGCAAATACACTCAGATTACTTCTCCATCCAGTTCAGACTTACAGTGAACGGAGGTTCTGTGCTACACTGTAAATGGTGCAGAATGCCTCGTCATTGATCATTAGAACAGAGAAATGATCTTTATTTATAGAGATGTAAGGTTATATCACAGAGTGCTTCTATATTTGCATCTGTTGCTTATATGACATTAGCTGTGAGTGAGTAATGCATGCGTCAGGCCTCTATTTCTGGATATTCCTCATTCTCTGTGAAATCCTGCGATGACTTTCTGTCAGATTTGCAGATGCTGTTTGAAGTCTGTTTAATGCCTTCAGGTTATTAGTGCTGCTCGCTAAGGGACTTGAACTCTAAGTATTACATTTTGCATCCCGCAATGTTTGTGCTACAACATGAATGATACTTTTTCCAAGCAGATTTAAAATTGCATTCTTCAGATAATGTAAAAATCCAGATTGACTTCTGTTCATGAAAGAATGATTTCAAACAAAACGTTTCAGCTCTAGCTTGCTATTGCTAATCTGTCTAATGCTAAATTGTCTCTCCTACTTTTAAACATTTTGTAAAGAAATAACTTTACAATAAATGCTTGTTATGTAACTGATAATCAGGTCTGACTTGTGAGAAGAAGAGCTCGGCATTAAAATGACAGTTATCACAGACAGACACAAATGGACTATTTAAGGACCAGCCCATTATTTAATATGTAATATTGTAATATTATTAATATGTATTGTATGTAATACTACACAAAGCCTCAGCACACAAACATTGTGATGCAGTGAGACTACTGGCACATGAGACAATGGTGAGATAAACAGGTTAGATAAAGGTAAGTTAAGTCTTCAGAGAACATTTCTCAGAGGACAAATTGTTCCAGTCGTTCAGTGTTCATTCCCCAAAAGAGAAAAGCAGGTTTGAAACTGAAATGTTTGTGTGTTTATGATGACAGTAATGCAAGCGGCTGTCAGCAGATGTCAGAATGAGCTCCTCTCCCATCACCTCACGTGTGTCTGTCCATATCCTGGAGGAGCTGCAGCTCTTTGCTGCTCAAAACCTGGAGAAGATTGAGGTCAACAAATACTATGAGGTCATTCGAGAGCTGGGGAAGGGAACTTATGGGAAAGTGGACCTTGTCATCCACAAGATCAGAGGTACAACACGGCTCCAATTCAGTGTGTGCCTGAGGGAACAGTTTTCCCAAAAATGAAAGTTCTGTCATTGTTTACTCACCCCTTCCAAAGCTGTGTTTGTGTTCTTTAAACCGAGTTATTGTTTGGCTTTAAAGAAAACATTGAATATAGTCAAGTGGAAAATATTTTTGTGTTTTGTTTTTTTACAGCCATTTAACAGTTTCTGGTTTCTTAACTGCTGTATGTTAATTTTCGGGTAACATTTTTAAATATTTATGAACATTGAATGTTGAGGAAAACAGATATTTGTGTCTAACATACATCAGTGTAACTGAATCAGATATTTGTGGGTTTTAGGCACCAGGATGGCTCTGAAATTTCTAAAGAAGAAAACAACCAAGCTGAAGAGTTTCTTAAGAGAGTACAGCACCTCTCTCTATCTGTCCCCCTGTCCCTTCATCATCAACATGTTTGGCATTGCATTTGAAACGGAGGAGCACTATGTTTTTGCACAGGAATATGCGCCATCCGGTGACCTGTTTGACATCATTCCTCCGCAGGCATGTCGAGGTTTTACATCATAAAGCATCTGTCACACGGTTGCATCAGTGATTGATTATTGCTTTCAATCTGTTGTTTTTTCAGGCTGGTCTTCCGGAAGTGGTGGCCAAACGCTGCGTCCATCAGGTGGCCATTGCTCTGGATTTTCTACACTCGAAAAAGCTGGTGCACAGAGACATCAAGCCTGAGAACATCTTGATCTTTGATAAGGAGTGTCGCAAGGTCAAACTGTCAGACTTTGGCATGACACGACGGGCTGGCTCACCGGTAAAGCGTGTCAGCGGAACCATCCCCTACACGGCCCCCGAGCTCTGCGACACGTCCAAGAACGAGGGCTTCTGCGTGGAGTACAGCACAGACGTGTGGGCCTTTGGAGTTCTTCTCTTCTGCATGCTCACTGGGAACTTCCCCTGGGAGAAGGCCATGCCCTCCGACACCTTCTATGAGGAGTTTGTGCGCTGGCAGAGGAGAAGGACAGCGACGGTACCGTCACAATGGAGGCGCTTCACAGACGAAGCCCTGCGAATGTTTCGGAAGCTTCTGTCCCTGGAGCAGGAAAGACGCTGTTCTGTGAAAGAGGTCTTTGCCCATTTTGGCCATCACTGGATGCTGGACGGTCAGGGTGGTGGAAGCCACCATCAGGCTGCGCTGAACTCTTCATCTGAGGAAGAGGAGCTGCTTGTGGACCGTATGAAACAGCAGACCTTGTCTCCAGGATCCTGCACAACCAAGAACAACACGATGGAGGCTGGAACGGCCGAAAGTAACCACTTTACCTCTGTGTCCACAAACAGCTCTGTGTCCTCCACCAACAGCTACGAGCGTTCAGCCAGAGACAGCCCCCCCAGCAGCCGCATACTGGTCACCACCCCAATAGAGATCTGTGTGTGACGGCCCATTCACCAGAATAAACGAACACAACCAGACACGCTCGCAAGCGACTAAAACTTCTACTGAAGATTAATATAGTTAATATATTATTATATAGCGTAAAACTAAAATAAGCAAAAAATGATGGAAACACTGATCACAAGCTAAACTCGTCATAAACTGCAGCGTCTGTTTGATTCTTCAGTGTTCAGTGAGTTGTAAAGGAAACTTTACTGGCAGGATTTCAGCTCTGAGATTCTGAGATTCTGCAGCTGAGTGAAGTTACTCTGAAACTGTGAAACTGTTTATATTCATGGATTGTAACGTATGCTGGATACAGTTTGTGGGAAGGATTATTAGGGCTTCTGAAACGTCTCTAAAGCAATACATGAAGCAAAAAACAAACAAAAAGAGCGCAAAAGAGAACATCTGAATCCTGAAATTCATTTAAAAACCTTTCTCATGAACAAGAAAACAGTAAGAATTAAGCCTAAAGACACAACAGAACATGATATTTGCGTGTCAATGTTTGAGATACTTAGTTTTTAAAGGCCTGATTGACTGAAATGTTCAGTACATGCAGCTAAATGTTTTCAGGCGGTTATGGCAGGTTTATGTACATAAATCTGGCTGTTGTTTTGAAGTTGTCTAATTTATCAGGATTCTTAGTATTATAAAATCTATATTTTTTTCAGTTGTAAAATAGTCTGTGATGTTTTAGTTTATTTTTGTGCAGCACCACTGTGGTATGAAAACTTGATTTCCTTTATGGCTGAAACAGTTCAAATATTACATGACCAACATTTGAAGTTTTTTAGTTCTGTATTTCATGTAATTCTGAGAGCTGTGTTTTGCATTTCTTTCCTGGTTGTGAAGTTTCTGTTGCAAAAACAGTGATTTGTACCTTGTGTACTAGTTGTTCTCATAAACATCTGTTTGCAGATTTAAAAAAAAAAAATTGCCTACTATACTATTTTAGTTCTTCCCTCTTTAATGTTGAAGTATTTACTGAAGTAACTTTTTTCTGCATTGGTTTAAATTGAAGTTTGGAAATGTGCATCTAATAACTGCATGACGATGAAAACAATCGATTAAAACAAACCCTCTATTGAAAAAGGTGAAGAAATGTGAGAACTCTTGTAATGTAAATTTTTTTCTGTTGCAAATTCTTGCATAATGTTTCAGAGTGAAATCGTAGTAGATGATTTAGGGCTAAACATTGAGCCAAATTAATTGTTAGTTTTGTTGTCGTGTTTGTGTGCTGTTGTCATGTTTATTTCACTGAGATCATGAACTAGCTGATAAAGTGTGTGTACTGTGTAAAGCCTCATCAGAAGCAGAAGTAATTCCTGCACACTTATTTTCAGGTGAAGTTTAAAGAACTGAAGAGAGATTTTAGCCACAGAAGGTATTATTGTCTTGAAGGCAAAATGGGAGTTTTTATTGAAATGTGTAATTTGTGTTTATATATTTTTATTTTGTGTACGTCTGCATGAATTTTCTATGTATATGTGAGCATGTTATGAGACAGCTATAGCAGTATCACGCTACATTAAATCTGGGCCATTAGCGTGTAAGAGAAGCAGTTCTTCATAAATGACGTCTTACATGCAGTAAACATTCTGTGTGACTGCTGGAATTGGTGCATTTACTCGAGCTGACCGTGAGACGTCAGATTAGATCAGACAGTAAATGCTCACAGCAGTATTTTATTATTTTTAGTACCATGAAAGAACTGGAACAGACTGTGTTCTGCAGGTTGTGCTTTATGGTTAATGGTGATTTTCAATTAGCTGTCGGACATCTTTAAAACTCTGAAACTCATTCAAACTCATTCAAACTCTGTCTTTGCAATACAATGGTCTTCCTGTAAGTTCAGATTTATTCAGAAATAAATCCACTAAAAATGTCTGTGTTTTCTAGAGTTGGATTTTGTTTGTTAATATTAGTATTATATATATTAATATATTATATTAATATTATCATTCAATAAGAATTGCCTTCCATTCATGTACAATATTTACATTATTTAGGTTGTGTGATAAACAATGACGAGCTAGTGCAGTAGGTAAATAAGACTAGTTTCTGACATTAACAGACATCTACACAGACTACCATTGCAGAACTAGTTTAACTATATCATTAAAACAGTGTATGACAGGATTCATTTAGTTGTCACTTTATACTCCAATATTTATTTCCCAGGCGCTTTTTTTAACTGATTCATTTCTATGATTTTTTACCCCCTAAAAACCACAAAATAGCTAATCAATGAACCCACTGTTAAAAAAATATTAAAATATATAACTTGTATATATCAGATTTTAATCAGAATTTATGATTGTGACAACTTGCCCCAAACTGCTAATGTGTTAACATCATTCTATATTAGTAAGTTTTGTTTATAGAAAACCAGCTTTACACATGCAAACACAAATGAGTGAGACCAGCAGTGTCAGGCAAAATTTATTATAAAGACCAACTGGGTTCAGTCAGTTATGGATAAATAATTTTTGGGGTAAGAATGTCAAAAACAACACAAAAGAACTTTGCTCAGCCCTGAGATTAAGATCTGAAAGTACACAGAGAAAAGCTATTAAAACAAATCAACTTTTGGTACATTTGACTTGATGGTAACACTTCTAACTCCATTCATGTTAGACAAAAAAACCATGAAACAGACAACAAAAGTATGGCACATACCACACTTAATACAAACAGATACGATAAACATTGTGACTAGACCACATCAGCTCATAAATGGCACAAATTTCAAATCTTGTCTTGAACTTTGGACAAAACTAGTGCGTCTGTACTGAAGCAGCTACATAAAGAAGCTGGAAATGACCTTTATCAAAAGTGTGACACAGAGAATGTATTAAAGAATGTATTCAATGGTTCTTGGGTCTTAAGAAAATAAAGACACTGATAGTGATTTATCATGGCAGCAACAGATATATCACTTTTAACACATAATGCAAATCAAAACTTTAACGATACGTTTCCATCAACGTTTCTGTAAAGGCAACTCAATGATGTTTCAAGATCAACATCCAATGTTTCTGTCCTGTTTGCTCTAAAGAAAATCATATCACTGAATGAGAGATTAGTGCTCATACAAGTGTTAATCATGAACGTCTTCAAACCAAAAACAAGTTCCTCAGTAAAACTGATCACGACTTATCTACAGATGAAACGTATCATTCATACAAGTGAAAAGCCAATTTATCATGTACATTATTTAACTGTCTACAACATAAGCATTATTAAGATGCAGAGACTGCAGAAGTGCATAGAATCAACAATACAATTAACACCACTGTGTGGTTCAAACACTTAAGCCATGTCAAAATTCAGTTATCTGAACTACCAGTTTTACATCATTTTAACACTAATATTATTAACTAGGTAACTAATGGTCTGCATGTTATTTTATTTAAATGCATTAACACTAATCCTGCATCAGTGATGGGTGTACATGCAGTTGTGTATTCTGACTGTCTGACTGACTGTGAGTCAACACACTCACAGAAAGAATGATATACTTTCCCAATTTTATACCCAAAGTGCCTTTCAAAGTGCTCCATGTTTCCAAATTTATGAGAAGAACATTTAACAAAATACTCTGAGTTTATAATCTCATTATCTTCTGCAATCAATCGTTCATTAGTTACTTTTAAAGTGATTCTAATGGTTCTGATTTGAAATGAAATCAGTTTCATTCATTCATTGCAGTATATTTATATCTGGTTTGTACTTTTTTCATAAATTAACAATGATTTCATAATTTTAATTTACAAAAAAACTGTAATTTTGCCCTAAAACATAAATAATGATCAAACCTTTTTTAAAAATCATATTTCTAAATTAAAGTAGGACACTGACTTTGTGCTGCCGAGATTTCTGGTTTGAGCCCATTGAATGTGCAGCTCATGTTACCACAACATCAACAAAGTGCCAATAGTGTGACAGTGACGGATGTTCTGGACAGTGCAAGAGCAAAATGATGAAGGTATGCGGGTGCTGGCATTCTGAAAGACGTCTGTCAACAACGTCTGTCTCGTGACTGGAGTCCCGACAGCAAGATTCAACCTCACTCTGCACGGAGAACATTCAGACCTCAAACATACACGTTCAGTCATCTTTAAATGCCCTGTGCAGGTGACACCTTGCATAGCTGCTTCTTCTGCTGTGTCACCTGGTGACGGGATGACATGAACCTTTCATGGACTTATTCTGATGAAAGGAAAAAAGAAGTAGAAAAGTTATTGACCCTCACAAGGGCGGCAAGCAAATGTTTGAGACTTTTGAGAATGACTGTTAAACTAATCAGTGCAGAATCCTACATTTTCTTATTCAGCATGTGTGTCATCTGCTTCTAAACACAAAAGATGAACAAATCTTTCTCAAATCATCCTGGAATAAAATAAATCAAAGAAAAACACACCAGCACATACTTTCATTAAAACAAATAGGAGACATTTCTGAAAACACTGTATTCAGTAGAGGAACACTAGTCTGTAGAACTGCACTGTATACACACACTGGAAATAACATTAATATATGGAATCTCCCATTACTGCAAACTTCACTTTTTTACTTTATATTTCATCATACTATCCTTACGCTCAAAGGTAAATGAAAAACATTAACAGATACCTTGTGCTTTCTGCATTTCATGGAGAAATTATCCTCGTTTAACACACAACCTTCAAAAGATGATGAAACAGATGTTAGACAGTTCACATCACATCAACTCAACGCTGAGCCTGTAAATATCCATCTCCTGCTTCTCTCAATGAAACTATATTTGCTCAATAAGAAATCACACTAAATAATGTTTTGAGCTGGAGTTTCATAAAGCTGCATTATTTCTTTCACAGTTCTTTATTTCTCTCTTCTTTGCACATTGTAGTTTATATGCGTGTCTGAGCGCAAGTTTAAACATGCTTGTTTATCATATATAGGCACAAAAGCAGCTGTCAACAAGCTGTCTGGCAGACAGTCAATATACCAGCTTCAAACCGCAATGCAGTGTGAGGACAGTACACACAGAATCATACACACACGCATCTGTTTGAGTCTCACCTGACTGCATGGCACAAGTGTAGTGATACTTGTTGGAACAGCCTTTGAAAACACAGCCCAACGTAGCCCCCTTATTTAGACAAGCTGAACAAACCTGAAAAAAGTCAAACACTGTTACTGTAAACTCTTGAGTGTTCAGTGTATGTAATTTAGTGAAGCAAAGCCTGTTTGTCTGAAAATTTACATTACCAATGCAACATACAGTTTATTCAAGCTATACATCTGATCAGTATGTGTATGTTTCCTGGGAATCAAACTCAAGACTTTTGCCCTGCTAATGCAAGTCTCTACCAGCTGAGCTACGGGAAAACCTACCGACTCTTTTGCCAACCTGACAGCAGTCTTAATACCATACAGCTTTCCTCTAACCAGAAAGACACCTGCTGACCATATGGCACAGTCCTCATGGAGCCAGTACTCGCTGCTCTTCAGCACGACCACAGGAGGGCTGTACCAGTCTGTGACAGTGTTCATTCTGGGCTGCTTCACTGCAGGGCTGCTCGACAGCTCACTGTCACTGCTCCATCTCTGACAGGACATCAAAGCTGCAGACTCTGACCGCTTGAGAGAAGATCTGCCTCCAGTGGAACAGACCCATTTCCCTCTCGTGGGACAAAAAGAGGAATCAGAGTCACTGTGGTCTTCCTCATGTCCCTGTGGATTGGTAAGATTTTCTGGAGCAGAGTTCAAACTCTCAGGGTAATACGGCCCATGCAGGTCACCAAGATCCATAGCGTTGGCAGAACCTCCACAGAGACAGCACACCAGAGCCCCCCGCCGCGTGCCGTCCATGCAGATGCGTCCATACTGCAAACACGGTGATGCTGGCACTACGCTGGACCCTGAGCGAGCTGTCAGCTGGTGCTTTCCATGCTTGAGTCTGAAACTCTCTTCAGGATAGTTGACCACCGTACAGGCTGAGCTGTTTTTCAGTTCCACATGCACGTAGGGGGCAAAGGTCTTGTCCCGTATGTCCTTTCTTTCCCCTTTGTTGTTTAGACATTTGAGTTTAATGTCTGGTTCCTGGGGAGAGAACAGAAAAGAGTGGCCAACTTTATGTTTTTTCCTTTTCCTCTTACAGGCATGAGACTTCTTTACAGCAGCTGAATCTTTATGATCAATAATTGTCTTTGAAAGCCTGCGTTTTTTAGACGCTTTTAATATTGGTAATGAGTTTAGAGTTTCTATTCCTGCTGAGGACGTTTCTGAAACTTTCTGCTGTAGTTTCCTTGATCTCTTTTTGGAACGGAACAACATGTCTAATGTCCTTGTGGGTTTGTGATCCAGTAAAAGTTTAGGAACACTTTTGTTTGTAGAACATGAGGTAGGTGCTGTGGTTTTACATCTGTGTGAAACTCTGACATCTGTTTCTTCTTCCTGTAAACACACAGTCATCTTTTCATTAGATTTAACCGCTTTCTCCACAGTGCAAACTCCTTCCAGTACGTGCTGCTGTTTCTTGTTGGATGACACGTGCTTGCTGGAGCCCAGATGAAATATCGGACTTGTCTGGGCTCTTTTTGCTTTAGTGACATGACTAGATTTACACCTGGTTGGATGGATGTTTTGAACAATGGCTCCTAACCGCATCCCTCTCCTAGTTCTGGGGGGCAGTTTTTTTCTCTCAAACATCTTTGATGTGAGTGAAGTGTCACCATTACACAAACTGTCAGTTGTCTCAAGTGTTTCAGTGTCTCTTTCTCCTGCAGATACACTGTTTACCTGCACTGATTTAGTGTTGCATGCTTTGTCAGTATTCCCTGACGGTTTCTGTTTAAGGCTAGTGATGAATTCTGATACAGAATCAGCATTACTGTGTGATTTTATCTCATCCACATGAGTTTTTTTGGGATCAAACTTTTCTTTGTCATTATGCTCTTGCTTGGCATCAACCGTTTCTCTGCCAAATGAATTTTCTACACTTAGGGAATTTGCGGCCTGTGGCAAAGAGAAAACATTCATCTCATCCACTGAGGCAGCAGGGGGGGACTCAGGATCTAATGGACTAATGAAGTCTTGGTTTAATGGTATGGCAAAACTTGCAGGCCCCTGGCTGTTCTGTAGAATGACTGGCTCTTCAGATCTAGAGATCAGAAAGACTACCTCAGGGTTGCCATTTCTGTGTAATCCCTGTGCGTTTGTAGCATGTTCTTCTGAAAAGCCTTCCTCAAAAGGTCCAATGTTCCACAAACCATTCGTAGCTCTGCTCTGGAGTTCCTCCATGTTGATAGGAAACCGGCACTCAGTGGGGTTGGTCTGTTGTAAAGATCTGAGTGCTTCCAAAGCAATATTTTCAACATCTTGCAAGCCACTCAGATCAGGGGGCTGTTGAAGGTAACACAAGGCTGCAACGTTTTCAACAACCTGAGCTGAGGACATGAACCCAAACTGGTCACAGGCTGTTAGTCCTACAGGTACAGAGACCTGCTGCAGGCAGGGTTGGTCCATATCCAGTGAAAGAGCTGCATCTCCTGTGTCCGTTGCCAACTTACTAGCATCATAGGTAGAAGGGTGCAGAACAAAAGCCTTGCTTAAGGGTGGAACACCATAAATCTGGGAATGCTCTGAAAAAGTGTCCTGGTTAGAAAAGACATGTGACCCGCTAACATACGAGAGTGTGACAGTTGTGTTGGAAAGCGCATCGTCTGGTTGAATCTGTTCTGTGGGAAGAGGTGACGGACCAGAGTCTGTCTCTGGAGGTAGGAACCCATTACTGGTCCCTGGACTAACAAACCAGCCTGGTGTCTGTAGAACATTCAGGGCATCTACAGAATTTGGTTTTAATAGACCCTCTTCACCGTCCCCTGAAGGATGAAAGCTATTGGGCAGGCTGCACGTGGAGGACAGATCCTGAGGCTGTAAACCATCTGAGCTGCTGGGCTGTTCCATATCAACTGAAATGAGAAAACAAGTCTGTTACTCTCAACACACCACTGAAACTGTGTTAAATCACTGACACTTGAAGACTGGCTGACGTCACTGTTGGCAGGTTATGAAGAGGGAGATATTACGCAAGGCTTACTGCGCACTTACATGCTAGCTTTGTAGACTGTGATACTGTGACATTAATGGAGTACAGTGACAGAATCAGATCATACAACTGAACTTGATATGAATCACTGTATAATAATATACTGTGGCACTAATGTGTCACTGCAAACAATACAATGAAACATGTTTTGGGGGAATTTTGGGCAACTTGAGATTAAATTGGAAACTTTTACTCTATAGCATATTTCTCATGTACTGGCTCAACCTGAATTCATGATAAAGATTAAAGTCAATGATTTTATACGACCATTATTTATTTAGTGTATTCAGATTTATGGAGAACGTAACAGCACATTAACTGCGTAACTTTGACACTTCTCGGGTATAAAACATCAGATCTGTGACACTCGTAACCCGTTTTATTTAATTTCTTCATGTTTTCTGCACATTTATGTTTGAACAGATGTTACTGACAGACTGTTATCACACCCCTGCTAAAGCTAACCGCTAAACATCCCCTCACGCGAATGTTTCAGGTTTGTAAAGTTCGGTAGTTTAGTTTCAGTGGTTGGTTTATTTAGTTAGTTCGGTGACATGAAGACAGTAACACCAGGTGTTGTTTTTTCACCAGGTTATTGTTTTGCTAACGCTAGTACATCATCGCGCTAGCACGGGACAAAACATCCTCTGACAACAATACAGTCCGTTTTATTACCGCGGCATACGAAGCCATTTAGTTACAAAAGACAACACGTTACATTTTAACAGAGATAAAACACAGCGCAACGTCCCGCTAGCGCAACATTAGCCGTTAGCATAACTGTGCTAAACAAAGAGCGCGCGCGCGCGAACTCACCCGAGCGGAGCGGACGCGTTTAATGATGAAAGCGCAGCTGCTCTCCATCCCGCGAGTCCCGCCGCGTCCATCACAGCACCGCCACAAACACGCACTCAACACGCCTGAGGTCTCGTGCTGAATAAAGCTGTCCGGACTCGCGATGATGATGATGATGATGAAGTCACTGCGCAGGACTGTAGCATTTAGTGTTAGATTAAACTAACCTCATCTTTTAACAACTGCTTTATAATAACTCTCTGTGCACACTTACTGTAGCAGTGAAATCAGTGAAAACACTGAAGTTGTTACTAACCAAATGTTGCCACAACAGGTTTCCTTACAAACAGTTATTAAACATTACGAACCAACATTCTTATGTAAATCGAAACTATATTTAGCTGTAATTGCATTACATAAACTGCATTACGTTTGTTTTCCACTTGAATAATCAAGACATCAGAGGGTGCAAAAATATTTATTGCTAATAAACCTGTTGTC
The DNA here is from genome assembly GCA_036877625.1 of Ambastaia sidthimunki. Classification (NCBI taxonomy): domain Eukaryota; kingdom Metazoa; phylum Chordata; class Actinopteri; order Cypriniformes; family Botiidae; genus Ambastaia; species Ambastaia sidthimunki. Next base: position 13,174 of record JAZGTK010008456.1, read on the forward strand.
AGCTTGTGTACATTTGCAGTATATTTACAATAACGTATTGAGGAATGAAAATGTGAGAAAAATCCATAAAACTTAAATAAATACAAAGGACTGCCACTGAACAACACTATATGCTTTGAGCATGAGGAAACATCACCCCAAAAAACAACTCCCATTCAACTTGAGTGGACCATTATTATGTAATAATGGAAACCTTATATAAACGTGTCTTTAGTGTCTAACTTTACTGCATAACATGAAATGGTCCTTGATTTAAAACAGTTGGAGATGGTAATGGACTCAAGCAGACACTAAAGCAGTGTCAGGTCACTGAAGGTCAGCCGTTAAATGATGCCAGCACTGTTTTTACACAGCCAGCCGTCCCATTTCACTAAAACAATAAAGAACAGGAGGGAACGTGCAAACTGACCAGGCGTGATTATAGCTACGGTTTGTTAAATGCGTATAATGTGCCAATAATCTCAAGTCATTACATAGTTACTTACTCCACTGGTGATTCACACAAACTAACAGTTAAAACAGTAGCTTACACACTCATGTTTAGTGTTCGCATGATAGATGCTTCATTAAAAACAAAGTATTTACATTAAGACATGGCAATGGAAAAAAACAATGTCACAGTAATTGAAGTGCATGAAATGCAGACATAAAAACTTCATACCATGTTTAATATATGCTGTGACCAGTGTGTCTGTGATTACTGAGCTAAAACATAGTGGGTCTCATTAACATGCAGCAAGGCAGGCGGACGCGTCAGTCAGAAGTCCTTAGTGTCCTTGTTCTCAAACAAGTGAAGTCTCTGCTCAGCTGTCAGACCTTCCTTCAGACTCTGAAGACAGAGAACATAAACACCAGACTGTTTTATTTACATTGATATAATGTAATGTTACAACTTCTATGCTGATACAGAAGATTTAAAATGTTATCTCCGTTACAAATCCTTGCTTAAACACGAAGTTTAAATCAGTGGTAATATAAATACGTAGAGGGATAGTTCCCTCAAAAACATTCTGTCATCATTTATTCTCATAATACTGACTCTCATTCACGGAACAGCTTTACAGTAAAGCACAGCAGCAGCGTGCAGTACGCCGTTAACACATAATGACCCTGAGCTTCAGATGAACTATGAGGACAAACCAATGGATGCACATGCGATCACAGGCTCTGCCCTTCATCCTGAACTCATCATCACTAACTAGGGACGGGCGGTATGACGTTACATAGCATGCGATGCTATAAAATCGGTGGAGATTCTTGCATACCGGTCATACCATCTGCAGCACAACTGACAAACAAAATCCATCACCAAGCAGTAAATTACAGCCCACACGGTCACAGACAGACTCTTTCATGTAGACAGCTCTGTTGATTATAATGGAAGTGACTGACGCGTTGTGCTGCCCGTGTCCGCTGTGGACAGACTGTAATTGTAGGTTGTTTACAGCTGTCATGCAATGTTGCAATAACCTGCATTAATATAAAGTAAAGTGTATATTACTGTTACCATGACATCAAACCGCCCACCGCTACCGTCACCTGCTTTTAACAGATGAGCATGTGAATAATGGTAAAAAAAACACCTGCAAATATAGTGAGCTGTACATCACAAGTGACTGGTGATCAGTATATAAATCCAGCTTCATACAAAGAAATTCTTGATGTGAGGGATGTATGGGGGAGTTTGGCATGTATTGTCCTTTCTAAGAACATTTACCTACAATTAGAAGTCATAAGATCTTCAGGGTTTAGTCTTTAGCTGTCCCAGTGCATGTCACGATTCACAGACTGAGAACAGAGGAAAAGGGAGGAAAGACACACACAGCACTGTGTGTTACAAAGAGGAATGTTCAAAAGACACTTCTTACCATTACCTCCTGTGAACATACAGCATACAGAGAGTTTAACTGTGCTGAGAATGAATCTCAATGTTGTATTTAGAGGCAAACTGCCACAGAACTACTGAAGATGCATTTTATTCAATGGGCAAAAACTAATCTGGTGGCCTGAGGGTGGCAGTGTACACCAGCTAAATGAAATAAAGCACACACTTACTGACAGCCGTGTGCTTCAGTTCCACTACAAAACATTCAACAGACACACTGCCCTGAACATCTCACCTTTGACCTCATGGTACGCTCAGAGCGTTTTGCAGCTGCGGCCGCCATCTTTAAAATGTCTGGATTGCTCTTTGACTTCATGATATCTGAAAGACATCACGTGACAGTCAAACCTTTTATTAACTGATTACAATTTACTTATCAGTTAATTTAGTTACAGCAGCATTACCGTAACCACTGCCCTCCATATCCTCCAGTGTGGGCTCCCCCAGAGCCTCGTGGGCTTGCTGCAGTTGGTCACGAAGTCGCCCTAGATCCCGCTCAGCTTTGGCTCTTACAATACTCAGCTCTGTGTAGATGTCCTTATATTTATCTGTTGCATATTTCTTATCCTATGATCACAACATTGGACACATTAGTAATTAATGATCATAAATCTTATCTTTAATTGTTAATAATAAAACATACATGAAGATGCAACACTTACTCTTTGGGCAGTTTGGAGTTCATCTTTTAAAGAGTTTATCTCCTGCTTCAGGTACTGCACTTCTGACTCTTTCACCCTCAACATTACCTGTAAACATACACAGAACATTGAGTCTTTCTTTCTCAGGACACTTTGAAAGAAGCTTGTGATGTGATGGTAACACACCTCCAGCTCATATAGTTCTTTGCCCTGCATGACATTTCCACTGTCTCCCCCGTCCTCACTCGTCATTGATCGCATCCTGGTGATCTCAGCTGCCAGACGGTTGTTTAGCTCCTTCACAACAAACAAAACAGTTTTGCAGTTAAACAGATGTTCAGCTCCTTAACAACAAATGAAACAAAAGAAACAACTTTTAATATTGAAACCTTAATATGCGGAGACAACTATGAGCTAACCAATCACAGGTTCACCACAGCACTAACAAAACATTGCTCTGTCTGAGTCAGGACTGTTTCATTTGTTTACCAATGGCAGATGAGGGGTGGAGGTGGTGCAGAAATGACACACTCATCTTTAAGATCAACGCTGATGGTTACCTGGTTGTGTGCATTGAGTTCCTGGTTCTCTCGTTGGCACTGTCTGAGGGCCTGTCTTTCAGCCTCAAGAGCCTGCGCCAGATGAGCGTTCTCTAAGCACTTCTGAGAGTACTGCTCTGATAACACTTCAATCTCCCTCTGGTATGACATCAGCTCTTCTCTGCAACGCACATACACACAAGCTTTCTGTTTTTCCTTTCATTCAATCAGGTTTCAACTAATGATAAAAGAACAAACGTCTAGACAGAAGAATAGCCAAAATCCAGGGGCAGATTATGGGCAAACAAACATTGGCTCTGAAAGAAACTGCAATTGCTCCAAATTTGTCAGGGCATCAACATCTTTGCTCGGTTGCCCTGAAACTTGGCAAATAGAGGCATGCAGCTGAGCTTCAGGCACTTGTCTTAAACTCTTCAGTTCATGTGGTACAGTATGTCAAACTGAGAAGTCTCTAATAAGACTTCTAATAAGAGTATAAAGGTCATGTTGGGGTGAGTTTTCCAGCTTTTTCAAACCGAGTACGCTGATGCAATTTGCCTGCAATTAAGCTTAAGTTGTTTTTCTATGATGATTATACATGATCTCAGTGTATCGTGTTTAAGCTGTTATCGTGCACTGAATAACAAAGGAAAAACAACTGACTCATGTTGCTTGTGGATTTCCTCAATGTCTGCGTTTTCATTGTTGCTGTTGGCTTTGCGTGCTTTCTCCAGCTCCCGCGTGAGCTCTGAGCGATGTGCATTCTTCATCGCTTCAATAGCTAATTGAATAAAAGTCAAGCATGTAAGTGCAATATCATAAACAAGCACAAAAAGTTTCATAAAACAAACAAAACAATTACACATGTTTGACTAACCAGCTATGGTGGCTGCTGTCTCTTCTGCCAGCAGTCTCTCTTTCTCCTCCTGCAGTTTCTCCAGTTCCCGCTGGTACTTTTTCTGCAGCTCATCTATCACTTTCTGATGGGACACCTCCATGGCAGCAAAGCCCCGTTCACACGTGGCCTGTAGGGTGGAAGGAATCAGGCCGATTAGTTCGTGTTGTTTGGGTTGATTCTAGTCCAGTGTTACTTTGACAAGGAAGACACTCACACAGACAACAGAGATTAGCGATGTGTAGACAGCGGCGTCTACACAAAGCTTGAAATTACCCTAGGATAAAGATAAAGGGCACAACAGAGGCCAGTGAGAGATGGCTTTGTAAAGGTAATATAACCGCCTACTTAGTGGCCTGAAGAGATATCTGGTCACTTAAGTCACACTTACAAATGTATGAAAGCTCTTGCATAAAACACAAAATATCATGTGACAATTTCAAGACAGCCTAAGCAAACTTTAAGCAAATTACCCAACACCAATAGGTCCTTTCCAAGTTGTTTAACTTTCAGTGTTGAATTTATTAACTACACTGTGATTATTTGCTAGGATATCTAAGATTTTTGTATCTAATGCAATAAAATATTTGAAAATTAAAATATTTTAAGTGTGCATTATATGTCCAGAAACCTTTTTGGGGCCACTGTATGGTCTTGGCTACCCTAACTACTTTAAACCCAGTTTATATTAGGTGATTTTATTCATGAAGTGTGGATCATGTCTGAAAAACAAGTTTTCAAAAAATGTGATTTACTATGTTTATAGAATGACCAATAATGGCCATCATTACGAAGACCACTTCAGTAATAAGCAGCTATTCATCAACACAGCTGACAGTGTAACTTCAGTAAGTTTCCACAGAAGGTTTCAATGGCCTTTGCCACTGTACAAAGCCAAATGTATTTCCGCTGTCTATTCAGTCAGTCATAATCTCTGTACTCAGCCAGAGACACTGTCCAGCTGATCAGATGAACGAATGAAACCATTGTTTTCATAGGGCTAAATTCCATGTACAGCGTCTGTCTCATAACAAACTCCTGCAGAGCAGAGCTACTTCCTGTCCTCATATCACAACCACACCTGCACGTGTTTATACTCCAGCTCTCTGGAAAATCTAACTTCCTCTTATCAG
>JAZGTK010008457.1:0-18265 GCA_036877625.1 Ambastaia sidthimunki
AGATCTTTCTTGGGCTCTTCTTGAGGGAGATCTTTGCTTGGAAGATCTTTCTCTGGCTCTTCTTCAGGGAGATCTTTCTTGGGCTCTTCTTGAGGGAGATCTTTGCTTGGAAGATCTTTCTTTTGCTGTTTAAAAATTGTGCTAACTTCTGTATTATCTAAATTAATCATACTTTCATTATTGGGAAGGTTTTTACTTTCAGTTATGACTTTAACACCAAATGTCTTTTGTAACTGCTCAGTACTTGGTGATGACTCTTGTTCAACAGAGATCTTTGCATGTGGTTGAGAAGCTTCTGATTTTTCATTGTTCTCTTCTGTAACATTCGGACAGGATTCCATAGGTTTCTCCACATCCATCTGTTCTTTACAACACAATCTGGTTTTGCTCGTGTCCATCTTCTCCTCTGTCAAATCTTCCCCATTCTCTGTTTTTCTCATTTTTTTGGATTCATCGGACACACAAGGGAGATCAGTTCCTGCTGTTTCTTTTTGAAAACTTTCTGACCCTTTCTCCATTTCACTCTCTTTTTGTTTCAGGTGAGGAACATGGCCATTGATCTTATCACCACCTAATCTGCTTTCGCCATAACACGTCTGTGATTCTTTTGCTGGAGTGCCAGATGTATTTAGTACAGAGATGGTGCCACCCACACTCCTGGTGTCAAAGTCTTCACTTAGTTTCATTTCTCGCTTTTTCAAAGGGATTTTAGCATTATGGTCATGTTGTGAGGCACTCTGAGTGTCTTCTCCAGCTTTCCTCCTCATTGCCTCTGTCTGGTCTGCATTCTGCAAAGGTGTTGATGATTTATTGACTTTCAGCTCTTCATCATGTGGCTCTTTTTTAATTGGTCCAGCTAAAACGCCAGTGCCGTTTAGCATCTCTGAATGTTTTTGAATCTCTTCCATCCCCATAGTGTCCTTCTTTTCTGACAAAGCATCTGTTGTCTTGGTGACCTCTTGCTTCACATGTTCTTTCTTTAAGATGTCTTCTTTATTTTCAGATGAATCAGTTGTGTTTTGTGACTTCTCATCTTTGATCTCCACTAAAAGTCAAAACAAAAAAAACACAGGAGGTTCATAGTTAACTTGCATTATGATTGTAAAGTGTTCCAGGTCCCATACAAATCAGTAGGGGGATATTAACAGAATAATAGCCATTAAAAATACTGTTAACAATACAAACAGAAACCGGACAAAAAAAAAGCTATCTAAATTTGCTTTCGAGATCAAAGATGGGGTAAATACGCAAAAACTGGGTGCTTTAACACTCCATTTTTAAAGAACCATACATGTGGTTGATTTAAACTTAATGTTTAAACTTAATATGTATCTGCCATACCCTCTCCTTCTCCTTTCTTCTTGTTGTCCTCATCTTCTTGGCTAGGACTGTTACTGGACGACTCCTCCACCTGATCCTTCTTTACCAGAAGTGCTGGATCAATCTGAGTCTTTAGCAGCCCCAGGATCTGAGCCAGGTCATCTCTATTTCTGCAGGAGAAAATAAAGACTCATTTTCAGAATGACTCTTAACTAACTAACAAATTAACTAACTAACTAACTACGTAACTAACTAACTAACTAACATCAGTCCACATGCTAAACGTGTCAAGGATGTGTACTACAAAAATAGCATTTTGAGAAAGTGTCTAGAAACTAAAAAAAGATGAGAGAATAATAGATGTTAATAGATGCATAACAGATGAAATAGATGTTTACCTTACTACACACTTCCAGGATGACCCATCCAGATCGTCCTGTTCTTCTACATAGACCCTCACATTGTGGTCTTGGTCCAGTTGAAACCAGTACATGAGGCCGTCCTTGTCTCTGCCGATGGGCTGAAGACGCATTTTATCTGGGTCTTCTTCATTAATAGCGGTCTTAAACTTTACATTGTCATCAAACTGACACTCACACAAGTACTGTTGAAAAAATTATGAAGTTACAGTGTATTAATTAACCTTTACATCAGAAACATGGACATCTTCTCAAGATTCATAAACACCTTAAAAGCATGAAGGAGGCGTGGCTTGGAAGATCACAAATTGCCCACCCCACTTTTACATTTTGTTTTAAATTTTATACAACATTATATTAAACGTTTCCAAGCAATGCAATGACGTACATTTAGTAACGTGACATCAAGTGGTTTTCCTACAGAAAAAATTGCATTTCCTTCCGGCTTACCTTCAGAATGCCTGTCTTACACTCCACAGTCATCTCTCGATAACCCTTCTTCTCTAACTCCCACGCCCATGTGGCGTTAAACTCCTGACAAATCTACAGCACAAAGCAGAGGCCACAAATGAAACACCTGCTCATGACACACTGATCAGACCACTATAAACACCAACGCAACACGGACAGACGTAACAGTGTTGATTGTTGAGGTCCTTGTTAAGCTCGCAGGTGTTTAGATGTTCATTCACATTTAGATAAGCCATGATTCACCGTTTAAGGTGATCTACTCACCTTAATAAGATTCTTCTCCCATCTGTCTGCAGATACAGACTTTCCGATCTTCCTCAGTAACTTCACGTGAAGATCCACGAGGAGCTTAGGAACTGGGGACAATGTATTTAAAAATTATACAATGAAGAATTATACAATAAAAATGAAAGCACAGTTGTTGTTTACTCAACCTGGTAAAATTCCCCACATGACTTAATGAAGTGTCAGTGTATATGAGTGACAGCATCTATCTGTTTATAAACCCTTCAAACACTTACAAGAGCTTCAGTTTCTGCAAAAATACCATTATTATATTCACTTTAATAACACTGTAGTAACTTAAAGGGTTAGTCTGTACAGAAATAATCTACTCTCATGTCACTCCAAACCTGTGTTACTTTCTTCTATGAAACACAAAAGGATACATTTTAATAAATACTGACACTATTTTTCCATACAATAAAAAAATCAAGCCACTTTTATTGTCAGATTACAATAAATTCTTGAGTACACACACAGTGACTTATACACTATATAAATCATATTACACAATATATAAACAATATACACATATACATATAACAGAGATTAAGCAGGTGAATTTTGTATAATGTCAGAGGAGAATAAGACTGTCAGTCACTAACTTTCTCCTTTTATGTTCAACACAATAGTCATATCGCTTTGAAATAACATAAAAGTAAATAACGAAAGAATCTTGTTTGTTTTGAATGAATTATTTTATATTTCAGCCACCATCAACATAAAGAAACGTAACAACAACAGAAAGCTTCTTACAGTCTTTAAGTTAAAAAAAACATCAATTATAGGTTTACTATAGAGACAACAATTCTAATAACTTAGCAATGTTTTGGTAAAATTGTCTTTACTATTGTACAAATGGCTAAAAAAATTAACTGTTTTGAGGATTTTCCTACTTTTCTTTACCGCAAATGTAAAGAAAATACGCATGTATGTGTAAATGTGCTTTAAAACCTTCACAGCGGTGTTTGTTTACATTCACTGAAGTTTGACAAATGAAGCTCATATTGTTATTTTTCCCTCCCATCACCGCGAGCAGGAAGTTTACACGCTATGCGCATGCGCACAGTTCACATCGCAGCAAATCATGCCAAATTATTATTTAACTAAAAACAAACGTCCACATTTTAATTCCTTCCCGAAACGCGATGTGTTATATGCAAAAACAATCATTTTTCTCCGTGCAAAAGGTCACTTATGAGCCCAGGTAAAGTATCACTATGTCTCTCTGCCCTGTGATGAGAATTAAAGGAGAATTAAGACCCTTCGTCTCTCAAAACACCAAAATCGCGGGTAGAAACGGTGCATTAGAGACACAAACCGCAATAAAAACACCGGCACTCGGTGCACAATCACCGACTGGTGGGTTAAAGCGCAAAGTAAATGCATCTAAGCGGCTGTATAGCAACAATGGAGGAGCGGCTCACCCGCGCTGTTCTCCTGCAGACTGCGCTCCAGCATCGGGAACGACACCTCCGGTAAATCCAGCAAGGCTCCATACCGCTCCAGAAACGAGCAGATCACGGCAAAGCTCGGGCTCAAACCTGCGGAAGGACCGTCCGCTGCCTCCGAGGCAGACATTATTCCGAACCGAGCTGCTGGAGGACCGCAACCTCCCCACAATGCACCGCGACTATGGCAGACACATGGACCAGAAGCCCTTGCGGTAGAGACAGTAAGCTCGTGTAAACAAACCAGCGGCAGCAGAAGAGAGACAGAAAGGATGAAAGAAAGATGAATAAATGGATGACAGAATGTACGAGTCGCTAAACTATAACTGTAAAAGAAAGAAGAAAACTCAAAAAAGACTTCTGAGTAGATAAATGCAGAGTAGAAACCTGAATATTGCAGGTGCATTTCCCTGAAAACAACTTTAATACTCGAGTACTGGATTAGTAGTTATTCCTTTAAAGCATTGTTGTACTTAACACTGTATAAGACTTTGTAGTTCTCTATCAACGTGAACTAATGTGTTGTGTGTGTATGTCTATGATAATGGCATGTGAATTACTGAGTCTTTGATCATGTTCCAGGTTACCAGCAGAGGGCGCTTGCTTTTCGCTTTTTAACTACTATTACACACAAACACATTATTCTTGGCAAACTTTGAGCAGGTACATCACTTGTGTAAATCATCATATGAAACGAATTTTATGCCTTTTGGTTTGAGTTTTTTCACCTATGAATATTGTGTGTTTACATTAGTTTCAGTACTGGAGAACATTCAGTACTGGTTAACAGGTGTCAGTTTTCTGTACTGTAACTGAATGTTTTATTTATTGTTTTGTAATAATACATTTGAATAAATGTTGATAGTTGTGGTGCCAGCCAGTTAACAATGATACACTTTATTCAAATTGATAAATGCCTTACATAAGGGTTTGCCAAGTGGTGATAATTCTGTGGTTCATAGCTTACGGGGTTGAACCTGTGACCTTTGTTTACTTCTTCAAATCTTTAACCACTAAGCTACCACACCCAACACTGAATCGAAGCTGTAAAAGTGGCACAATGAAATGAATAGCAATTTATAAATTGTGTCTAGAGAACAGACACACTTCAACCTCTGGTGACCACTAAGCATTAAAATACACAATTCATAACTGCTCTTAAATATGATATTCGTTTTGGACAATGAGTGTAACTCACAACATGCCTTTAAATGCATTCTTTAAGAATCTGTAGTTGTTTAGTTAATCGTAAATACTTTATGTAAGGCCTCCAGATGTTAAAGTGGAGTTATTTGTTCTGCAGAAGGTGGTCTTTCCCCCTTTAATGAGATTTTGCTGGTAAGGAGGGCAGAGAGTTTTTACAACAGCTGATTGGCTGGAGACAAAAATTATTGTCCAGACATTGTCTGTTGTTTAGCAGGTGTTGCATAATCAGTGTTGAGCTATATGTGTGGGTCTGTAAGTTATTTGCATAATAAAAGCAGATTTACAGTCTTTTTCAAAGGACTTCTAAGAGTGGTGTAATAAAAATGCCTTTGTTTTGGTTGAGAATTAAAGACACCACATACTTGCTTGGCAAGGCACGCTGGGAAATCGTAGGATTTGGCAAATGTAGGATTCAGCATGTTTTGCATCAAGGAATTTGAAGATGTAGCACACTGGCAGTGAATGTTGGTTGTTCATACATTTGCAATAATGGTAAATATAGACCATGAAGACAGATGAACACTATATTACATTAGATATTTTAAGCAAAATGAGATTTACATATACATCTAATTCTGATTTCAAATAATAAGTCACCTTTGAAGAGTCAGTTATTGTGAGTTCAGTCATGTAAAAGCTCCTTTTCAAAGATTTGCCACCCATGACCCTCTTCTCGTTGTATAACAAGGGCACAAACAATTAGAGTGTCACTTGTGTAGGAAGATATTTGCAGGCAGTCAGACAGCTGACACAGCAATAGCATGCCCAGAATGATGGTGGCATGATAGAACAGACCTAATAATTTAGTATGTGAAGGGCAAATTGGTTAGGCTTATCGCTCTGTTGCTGAAAACAGCTTTCAGACATCATTGATTGAAACCAGTGCTAAGTAACTTCATGTTTACTGTAAACTCTGTTTCTGATCTAAACAACATATAAATAGACATTAATTTTACTTTGAATTTTCAGATGTCTTTTCATTTTAATGATTCTGTTTAGTGTCAAAACTTATTTTATTTTTCTGCTCATATGCATGTTATGCAGTAGCCCAAAAAAGAATCTGGACACTAAAATAATGTCATTGTGTTACATAACAAAACCAAGAGACATCTAAGTGGAAACATGCTGTAGCACAAGCAAAACGCAAACACTTGTTGGGGTGTAAATGCTAAAACAACAGATATACTGATTAGAATTATACCAAATATATTGGGACCCTTTATGGTTGTCAACTAATATAATGAACTTAACCTGTTTTTACTCTGTACCTATGGAAAAATTTAGGGAATTTTAGGAAATTTATACATCAACTTAAATGACCCTGAAGCCAAAATATATAGATCATATTTATAGAAAATGTCTAGCATTATTTGTTTGCAGAGGCCACTTGTTATGTACTAAATGCATTACAATGCATGTGTTTGTAAATTTGTTGTATGCATTAAAATACTTTATGATAAATGACCACATATGGAGTTTTGTTTTGAGACAGACACATACTTACGTTTACAGAAACTGAGAGTGACCTACTGACCTTTCCTTCAGTACAGAGAGTTATTTATAGATGTACTTGTGCTTTTCAGAGAACGTATTATTCATACATAAGGCCACTTCTCAGCTGCTGGCGTCTATGGTAGACATGAATTCACGTCTGCGTCAATGGTGGATGTATCCAGTTTCAGTGAAGGCGTGTGTGTGTGTCTGGGAGGGGGTGGTTGAGGTTGTTTACCTCTTTTAGAAGTTAAAAGATCACAGTGAACAAGAAACCGGTTCTAGCTGGATGCAGATAGCAAAGGTACAAAGGTAGGGCCTCAAGTTGACACCCCAGTAACAATGTGGGAACAAATTAGACCAGGGATTGCAAACAAGACAACGGCTAAGAAAATGTTAGTAGTATGATAAAAAACAAGGTTTTACCAGGAACATCCAATGATCATTGTTTGCAAAAGCAAAAAATCATTACATTAATGTAATTGGCAGAAACTTTTTTCGAAGCCACAGTGCATTCAAAGTTTATTTGTGAGTGCGTTCTTAAGATTGGACCCTCAACCTTGGTGTTGCAAGCACCATGCTCTACCAGTTGAGCTACATTTTGAGCTTCATTTTTCTGCTAATCTTTTTCCATCAACTGCGTTGAAATATTTCACACCATTCAATGAAATGTGATAATGGAACAGTGATGTAACTGACATTTGTGTTTCTGTTTAAAGCCAAAGTGCTACAGCAGCCAAATGACAGTGAATGATTTTCATGTTTTTGACTATTCCTGTTATTGAACTTGGTTTGTTTGTGGTTCAAAATTTATAGTTGTTGTCTTTAGATCACAGCACAGAAAACTCTTAAAGTAAGTGTCCAGGTAAAAATTTCACCCCATAATGATAAAAAATAAGAACTTGTATTTTGCAGAAATAAAATTATGTTTATTTTTAGGCCCATTAATGCATTGTGACAATTACCCCTAAATTCTCCCCTAATTTCCATAATGTAATGTGAAATGTTAATGGCCACAAAAAATCTTAAATTTCTTAATTTGAAATGTGAAATTTCATGTGGTTTAATTTTGGTTTGATTCTTTGTTGAAAAACTGACATTGTTTTGAGAGTCTAGACCTGGTCCAGGTCTAGACTTCATCTGGACCACTAGAGTCTTGGTTTACTGTGTGCAGATGCTTCACACTCATCGTCTCGTTCCCTGAGCAGCATTAAACAGTGTTTACAAGTTAAAGGAGTAACAGAATCTTGGTACATATTGTTTTCCTGTGACATCATGTACCAATTTCCACCATAGTGTTTTTGTAAAATGTAGGTCTAGTTTTGTACGATTTTTTTTTAAAGGCTGCATGGAAAAAAACATTGTATGTAACTCTCCGTACCTTTGAACATTATTTGAACATTGTTTGAACATTATTATTATAAACATTAAATCACTGACTATATCGAATCCCTGCTTTCTAAAGCACAGAATTGGTCTGTGAGTGTGGCAGCAGTTGAAGTGACGCACCCCCTCTTCGATAGGAGAGACACATAGCCCCTGGCACACGGCTCAGCCAATCAGATCCCACTCTGATTACAGTGCAGATTCCCCTCGACTCACTGACTTCCAGACATGTTTTGGAAAGTGGGAGAAAGGTGACTCAGTTCTGTACAACACATGACTGTGGCCCAGCACATATGTGACTAAACGTCATGTTTATGAACACCTGTTTTGGTGTTAACATATAACAATAAACCGAATAACAATAAACAAACAATGAAATAAACAACTTCAAGAGTAAATTCACAAGACAAATATACATTGTAATGTTTAATTGGTAATTAAATTAACTTTGTAAATTTACGATTTAAATCTAACCAATGTAAACTTTACTTTACTTTTTAGTTACATATTTGTCATTTATCTGGTAAGACAAATAAATAAATACATATTTTTAATAATTGTGATACATAATATTAAATATTAATGTAACAAATATTCATTAAAGTGTCCGTTACACTGATATTTGTGTCTTTTGATGTTTGGCAGGTAGACTTAATCAATAACAAGTTATTAGTAAACAAGTTATCCGAGTGTTCTGCCACACACAGTTAAGTTAAAATTAGAGCCATGTGTGATGAAAGGAACAAGTGTGGCCAGCTACAACCGGCATACACACACCTATAAATTCAGAGTCTGACAGACTGGTGGCAATAGAATCAGGTGGGAATACACTCTCAGGATTAATCTCTTCATGGGAATAATTCTTTCATTTTCTGTCAGTAAAAATTGGATTAACAATTTCAGTTTACTGCAAGGTTGGTGAGCAAACTGTTGTATTATTTATATAAGATATTTTGGTCAATATCAAATGGTCATTTCAGTTTTTCTGGCCAAGTAAGGACAGACATGATATGCTTGGTCCTAAATATTGTCTCTGAACTGTAAATGGTTTTTTTGTAGTGTTGTGCTGCTGTTATGCTGCTTTGGGACAGTGAGCCACAATTTTTTATGGCCAAAGGTGTTAATATATTTAAAACAAAAGACAAGAGAGTAATCCCTTTGGAGGAAACCTGATCGTAACCCAGCAGTCTGCTGAGGTAAATTTAAAATGTTTAAATTGAAATCAAAGTTATTAATTTCAAAAAGTGAATCTTAAATTTTATCAGAGATTTTTTTTATTTTCCCCTCAGGTGGTTAAACAGAAGACACGCGGGACAATACAGTGAGACTTTTGCTGCTGTTTCTGCATTCAGAGTTAAAACACAGAAACATGGTTGGTATCAAGCCCACCGATCTGCCACCAACTGCCACAGTCAAGTTTTTTGGAGCTGGTACGGCCGCTTGTATTGCCGACCTGGTTACGTTTCCTCTGGACACAGCAAAAGTGAGGCTTCAGGTGAGGTTCAAGGGAGCTTTTAGACAAACCACAGCTAACAGTTTTCGGTAGTAAGTTTTCCTAACTTTTCCATAAAGTTCCAAAAATGTTAAAAGCGTTATTTTTAAAGTTCTAGGAACATTCAAAATGTCCAGTTTTTTTTTTTCATTGTTTGGTTATGTGAATATTAATTTAAAAAAAATACTTCTGTAACTTTTTAAAATGTTCCACTAACTCCCTAAGAATAATATTTTTGATCTGTAAAAAGTTCAACAAATGTTACTGCAAGAACTTTATTAATAACTTTTAGAGAACTTTGGCAACATTCTGTGAACGTTCTCTGTTAGCTGAGCACCTGTTATGGCTCAAAATCTTATTTCAGATCCAAGGAGAGTCGAAAGCTGCGTCGGAAACAGCAGTGGTGAAATATCGTGGTGTGTTTGGCACAATAACCACCATGGTGCGCACAGAGGGCGCAAGAAGTCTGTACAACGGGCTGGTTGCGGGACTGCAGCGACAGATGAGTTTCGCATCGGTTCGCATTGGGCTTTATGACTCGATGAAGCAGTTTTACACCAGAGGGTCTGAGAGTGAGTATGATGATTAGTTACAGTCAGATGTGATTATTGAAATGTAGGACTGATGCTAACATTCCCTCAATGGCTCTTGTCTTCTCAGATGCCGGCATTGTAACTCGCTTAATGGCTGGCTGCACTACTGGGGCGATGGCTGTAGCTTTTGCGCAGCCGACAGATGTTGTAAAAGTGCGTTTCCAAGCTCAGGTGCGCCAGACAGACGGAATAAAGAGATATAATGGAACCATGGATGCGTATCGAACTATTGCCCGTGACGAGGGTGTCCGGGGGCTTTGGAAGGGTGAGTTACAGTACACTTCCTAAATCAGTTACAGTTCACTTCTTGAATCAGGTTTCACGCAAGTGAATGTGAACTAATGAAAATCATTTTGCACCTTGTTTTTCAATTTTAGGGTGCTGTCCTAACATCACAAGGAACGCAATCGTGAACTGTGCAGAGCTGGTGACTTATGACATCATCAAGGAACTCATTCTGAATTATGATCTCATGACAGGTGTGGGTTATGCAATACGAACTTCAGGCCTTCATTATGGTTTCTCTGCAAAACAGTTGCTTATGTTTTATGTACTTATCATTTTCCATGTTCTCCCATTAGATAACCTGCCCTGCCACTTTACTGCCGCATTTGGTGCCGGTTTCTGCACCACAATTGTGGCGTCTCCAGTGGATGTGGTCAAAACCCGCTTCATGAACTCAACTGCAGGCCAGTACAACAGTGCACTGAACTGTGCTCTCATTATGCTTACCAAAGAGGGACCAGCAGCTTTTTATAAGGGGTAAGAAAAGCATTGCCCTTAAGTTTTGTTATTTACATAGAGCACTGTGCTTATTTTCACAAAGACTCTTGACTGTGCATTGTCATCTTTTGTTTAGCTTTGTGCCCTCCTTCCTTCGACTGGGATCTTGGAACATCGTGATGTTTGTGTCTTACGAACAAATCAAGAGATCGCTGACTAGAATGCAAACCTCATGGGAGGCACCGTTCTAAAGAGAAACATTTCTAAAGGACAAGATTTTTGTTGTCACTGCCTTGACTTTGATTACACAGAGGGTGTAATGCTTTGAAAGTCAAGTCCTCTGAAGTGAGAACAGAGGATTCACTGGGTCACCAGGTTCAGTCTTATCTCTGAAAAGGACTACAAATGTTACATATCTGCTTTTAAACTACTTTTAAAGGCCAAAGGTCAAGCTCATCACATAAGAGATGAGTTACCAAACAATATTAAAATGCATGGTGGGTAAAACAAAATGCATGCTTTGTCTTAGAAACTGAAAGAGATCTCTTGTTCTGGTTGAGACTTCTCTGTACAATCTTGAAACTTTGGCACTGCCTCCTCAGGATTATGTTGTATTCCTTGTTTGGAAGATACTTTAGATATAACTGTCTGCTAATTATTTAAAAAATGTAAAGAAATGTTTATGTATGCGTCTAAATTGTAAAGAAAACTGGGTCCATTGCTCATATGTCTACATTTATACTGTAAATTAATACATGTATGTTATTGGTAAATAAAGCTTTATTGTAGTCATTAAAAGTAACACAGCTGTTAATCCACAGACGCACTCATTTATTCATCTGCTGTGACAATAATTACACCATTTACTTTTGTTTTTCCTTTACCAAAGAGTCATTTAATCAGGTTTTATCAATGATCAGATCAACAGGGAGTCCAACACCCAGTGGTAATTTAATCATCCGTGGGGGAAAATGCTTTTTACTTACAAATGCAAGTAGCTTTGTGCTGCCATTACAAAGGAACAACACACACACACACACAACCCCAAAGTCTTCTTTAGAACAGAGTTGTGATTTGCAGCTAGTAGGAAAGAGGAAATGCATGTGTCGAATTAGCCGTAGGAGACCAATGCAAATTTGCAAAGTGTGAAAGATAAATAACATCCTCATGTTTTAGGAAGACAGAAGAAAAGATTGTAGTGGATAGTTCCCAACTAACAATTTCAGGTTGTAGGAACATTTCCCTAACATTTTCCCTAACATTAAAATGTTTTTTTTCTTTAAGTTCTGGGATGTTCAAAAACATCCAGTGTTTTAGATGTTGTATTAACACCCCGCCAAGAACTTTGTTTTTGATATGGATGATTTATAACATAAAATGTTCTAACATTACTGCAAGTTCTGACCTGTGTCACACAACATGAACACACACTAATGAGCAGCAGTGTGCTGTTAATGAACCACGTGTCACCATGTGGCTTGTGCACATGTCTCAGGTAAACACAGTTACTTAACTTTATTTTGGCATTAGGGCTTTACATTCCCATAACAGTTCCACTTTACCACAGACCTGTGAAATCTAAACAGCAACATCTGTGATTTCTGGATGTGCCGATGTGGTAGATGTCCAGTTAAATGTATAACTGTAAAACCTGGTTAACCATTAACCTGGTTAATGTCGTTGTTTTATGTACATGATTTAATGCATCTCTGTATGCCCCATAATGCATTCCATGATATTGACAGCCTCATTATTCCTGGAGGTATAAACTGAACAGAATCAGTTTTACTCATACGTCTGTCCCATTTCTTTCTTTTGTCATTCTGTAGACAGTTGGGGGGTATGAACTGGGCCTCAGATATGTAAAATGGTACATCAATATGAATACATATAAACATATAGGACATTTTTAAATATTACTATACAAAATAAGTAAAGGCTGTTGAAACCTCTTGTGCGAAACTGAGGAAGCGTGTTTTATTAGAAACATATGGGCAACTGCTTCGCGATTCACAATGACTCAGCGTTTCATTCTAATATATTTATGCACAGACGAACATTAGAATAAATAAAAATTGATGACCGGTGTTTTTAAATAACATTTGGTGAAGATTTGGGAGAATTCACCATCTAAAACAATTGAGCTGTACAAAAACTTTTCTTTTTTTTCATACTGTCAGACTTGCTTAATAGCAAATTTATCGCTGATTTATTCACATAAATAACAAACAAAGAACGACGCATTGTTTTTAACTTTGTGAAACTGGTTATGAAACTGGTTATGTCCGGAAAGTCGTGTCACGTGACGCGGTCGGGTGTTTAAAAGCGCAGCTGCGGCACACAGACAAACACTTGCGAGTTTACCGGCACTTACCGAAAAAGGCAGTTTTCCCCCCACATAAACGCTTTTATTCATAGAGGTTTTATCTGTTTTATCTTTTAGGGTGAGTATAAATTTTAACATTATAAGTTGATGTTTTCAGGTGCTTGTATGTTATTTAAATATTCGAAACAATTGAACTTGTGATTGATATGAGTGTTTTTGTTTTACAGACTTCGGAGTATGTTTTATATTTGTACGTCTTCTGTACGTTTCTCTATGGAAAAAGACAACAACGAAATTCAAGTTGAAAGTCATTTCAACCAGAGAGATGCTTTTAGGGAATCTTGACCGGTCTAAGTGAAGTGAAGTGTTTATCCAGATCGGTTAGTATAAGTAATTATTTCTCCCTGAACCGTTCAATAATGTAAGTTTTGTTAAATATCTCCGTAGTTGGTTTAAAAGTTAGTGTTGTGTGTATATCCGCACTCGGTTCTTTTGTGCGGCAGACGGGCAACAAACAACCACAGGCGGATGTTTAACTACACGTGACGTCATCACCACGTTAGCATTTGAGAACACGATGTTCCTGTTTATTCTCACGATATATGCTGACAAATGATCTTACATCTACATTTAAGTACAGCTGTTCCTCCCAAATGGTTTAAGCTCCACAGAACAGCTACCCAAGTGTGGTTTACAATTATTTTAAATGTATAATAAAAGTTTTAAATTGTATTAAAACCATGTTATTTTTGTGTTGTTTCAGTAAAACCTTGTAAAAATGACTTGTACTTTATTTTATATATGTATATATAATATGAGATTGTTGTCTTGTAGAAAAGTAGTAATCATAGTGTTTCTTTCTATCCAGTTCAGGTTGGGTGGAGTTCACCTATCTTGTTTACTTCATTGGTTTCTTGCCACATTTCCTTCGTCTTTACATTCCTGTAATTTTGGTTGCAACAAAACACAAAACATGGTTGGATTCAGAGCTGGTGACGTGCCCCCTACAGCCACTGTGAAGTTTATCGGTGCAGGAACTGCAGCCTGCATTGCCGACCTCTTCACGTTTCCACTAGACACGGCAAAAGTTAGACTTCAGGTGAGCCTCATTTCATTGCTAGTTTGAGTGACTGACAGCTGGGCCAGCAGTTGTGTCTGAAGACAAACCGTTGCATGTGACTTAACTTCCAGAAACTTCCAAGTTTTCATTTCTAGGTGAATAGTGTTAAAGTCACACACATACTGACGTCAGCTTTATCTATTTTTCTTTACACTAGCCACAAAAGCAGGTCCAGGCCTTGGTGATTCTCCTTGCAGACTTCGGATCCTTGTGGACTCTTAAGCTGGAGATGCCTCGTTTCTGTAAAGTTTCTCCTATCCCCTGTTTTGTTCTGTACAGATTCAGGGTGAAGCCAAAGGTCCTGTCAACTCGGGTCATGGTCAGATGAAGTATCGTGGTGTGTTCGGCACGATCAGCACCATGGTTCGTGTGGAGGGGCCACGCAGTCTCTACAACGGACTGGTTGCGGGACTGCAGCGTCAGATGAGCTTTGCGTCTGTGCGCATTGGCCTCTATGATTCTGTCAAGCAGTTCTATACCAAAGGTTCTGATCGTAAGTTCACACCCGTGTGCTCATAAGTCAAGCGCTTATGATTTGGTTCCACAGGGATGAGTGGAAACCGTCTGGTATGCGAGTCCTCATTAACGCATGCAATGCACTATTGTTCAGATGTAGGGATTGGCAGCCGTCTGATGGCAGGCTGTACAACTGGAGCGATGGCGGTTGCCGTGGCCCAACCTACTGATGTGGTGAAGGTCCGATTCCAGGCTCAGATCAGCTCAGGGACCAATAAACGTTACAGTGGTACTATGGATGCATATCGGACCATTGCAAAGCAAGAGGGGTTGCGTGGACTGTGGAAAGGTGGGTGGTGCTATGAAAAGCTTTTTTTTTCTTGTTGTTTGGCTCACTGCAGAGTAAATATTTAATGTTTTTCCTTTTTCTCTTTTACTACTTAAGGAACCGGCCCGAACATCACCAGGAATGCTATTGTAAACTGCACCGAGCTGGTGACCTATGACCTCATCAAAGACGCACTTCTTAGATCATCACTGATGACTGGTAAGACGAGGCTGTTGAAAACACTGCAGACTTCTGCTGATTAGGTGGTCAAATTATTTACAGCATCTCTTCTTCTACAGATGATCTTCCCTGTCACTTCACATCTGCTTTTGGAGCCGGTTTCTGCACCACCATAATCGCTTCTCCTGTTGATGTTGTGAAGACGAGATACATGAACTCCGCCCAAGGACAGTACAGCAACGCCCTTAACTGTGCTGTAACCATGCTGACTAAAGAAGGACCAAAGGCTTTTTACAAGGGGTGAGACTTGTGCTCCAATCTGCTTCATAATCATTGACAATGTGTGCAAGGTTAACATTGTGTTTTCTTTCAGATTCATGCCATCGTTTCTGAGGCTCGGCTCCTGGAATGTGGTTATGTTTGTCACCTATGAACAGCTGAAACGGGCCATGATGGCAGCTCGCCATAACTGGGTCACTGTTTAGGCAGCAGATTTGGCTAGTTGAGATTTGCTGTAATGTCTTTTAGTTTTTCTGTATGACATTTGTTTACTTGTTTATTAATTTTTACTAGGCTTTTATGCAGGACTCGTGTGTCAATAAAATGCAGTCTGTTCTTAAACGCCAGCGTCAATGAGTTTAATATCTTATAGAAATACTGGAGATGTAATAATGGCCTTAAATTACTCATTAGTTTTGAGAGCTTGTTTTATAAGCCGTTTCTTTTCAGCTGAGAGCTTATCGGGGAAATGTGTAATAAATCGAATGATCAGGTCTCCTTTCCTGGATGGGCTGTTGGTAAGAGGCATCCCCTCCCCTGGAACAATCTTGGTGTACTGAGGGCTGTGGCAGAAAATAAAATTAACCGGTTTTAAAATGTAAAGACCATATTAGGTTTCTATTAGTGCTGTACCAGATCTCAATGTTAAAACAAATCGTGGGTGGACTGACCTATAGGCCTTGTGTTATGACTTGTATTAGAATATAATATCAATGGAAATTAGTTTACTCACTGAACAATGTCATTAATGGGGATGTTGAGAAGCCTCCCATCTAGTGTCTCAACTTCTACTGAGAAACCAGTCAAAGCCTGTAGAGTTGGAATATGTGTTTAAAGACAAATAATTAAACCATTAAATGGCCATTATGTATTCAAGCACTATATATCATATATATATACCATTATGTCTATACAATGAACACTCAGTTATAAATACTGGTTCATGTAACGGCTAAACAAGTTTCAGATAAAGTCTAAAGGTTTTTCACCTTTTCAAGAGAGATGTGTGCTGTGTAGTACAAGTCATCATTTTCACGAACAAAGCGTGGGTGATGCTTTTGTCGTATCACAAAAATAATATCTGCTGGGATATTGTTTGGTCCCTGTGGAGAAATAAATACATCAGCACTGGTGACCATATCAATACAAAACACAATAAGATAGAATAACAGTTGTTCAACAAAGTGTTCAGTCTTGCCTGGTCCCCTTCTTTCGGAAATGTGATGCGTGTCCCTTCATTCCAACCTGTTTTTACATTGAAAGATAAAATTTTGTCCCTGATGCTGGATGTGTGCCCGTCTTCATTCATCACCTGCAACAAACATGTTTCTGCGCTGAAATTAATTTCCACTTCAGTTCATATGATTTTATTTTGTGCCTCGTGCACAGAACCTACCCTGCGGGATATCTTAATTTTTTTAGTGCATCCATAATAAAGGTCCTCCAAGGCTAAGTGAAGGTCTCTCTCTATTGGTGGGTCCTGTATTTTTTCCTTTTGTCCACGCAGGCTGTTGAAAACTGTGTTTACCTCACTGCCATCTTTGGTGAAGAAATCTGTGAAGGTACAGTAGATATATAATAAATCATTTATAATCTTTTATAATCTTTTAAAACAAGAACATTATGATTGTATCACACTTCAAGATTTAATCATTCTAAAGAGATTTTAGATTTTTGACTTTTGGAGTTTAATTCGAATCAAAATCTTTCTGATGAATTTGACGAACCATTAAACATTTTGACCAGTGTAACAATATCCCAGCTTTCTAGTCTTGTGCAAAATTCACCTGCAAAAGGATTATCTCCTCCAAAAAACTGCCTGAATGTTTCATCTGCATTTCCATGGTAGATATATCCCGCTGACCAGGCACCATTAGCCCCCAGTTCAGATGGTATTCCGCCCTTTAAACCCTCCTCTCCAAACTTATCATATGTGGCCTTTTTACGTGCTGCAGTGGTTGAAAAACATCAAATGTTATTATACAGAATACTAATATTATTAATATATATACTTTTGAGAACAGGATAAAGACTGAGAAGGCTGTGTGGTTAAAGCTGTGTTCTGGTATTACAAATACAACAGTATCAGTACCGACAACATGATATATTGACTCACGGTCACTCAGCACATCAAACGCCTCCGCGAGCAGAGTGAAGCGCTCGGCGGCGCGCGCGTGGCTGCTGCTGCGCGGGTGATGCTTCAGCGCGAGCCGCCGGTACCTGATACCAGGATAAACAGACGCTTCTGTCAACCACTTGAAAAGCTGGAAACTCCAGATTTGCCTATTTTAATATGTATGTTTTGGTAAAACTGGTACTTTTTTCGAACTGAGAAAATCAAGTCACAAAAAACTTACGCCTTCTTAATGTCCGAATCGGTGGCGTTGCGGTTTATTTCCAACACAGCATAATAGTCTCTGCCCATCGTTTAACGACCCTTAAATCTAACTTTTTAACTTCTTAACTTTGGCACAAATTTAGCCCTCCAAAAATCGACAGTGAAATATGAACTTACACCTGTGAAGATGGTTTACTGTTGTGTTGACGACGGATGGTTGTTATAGAAACGTAACAGGATTTCTGGGTAATGTAGTTCTTTATTAAACAATTAAATCAGATCTTTGATTTTTGTCCCACCTGAGGAATTTTAAATTTAAGTCGGAAACTAGGTGTTTGCTTCTACTATCACATATAAATTAATGGACAGATTAGGTAAAGAAAAAAATAACCAGATATAAATCA
>JAZGTK010008458.1:0-18265 GCA_036877625.1 Ambastaia sidthimunki
TTTGTCATCAGTCACGTGATTCTTACACTAACGATACAAGCCTCGAACCGGGGCTTCATCTGGCACGCCCCTTTTTGCTCGACACAGGTTTCGAAGCCTCGCTTCAAATCACACATCACTACCTCTGTGTTTGACCATTGCCTGCTTTGCTGTATTCTGATTGTCTGCTGCCTGCCCCGACCCACGCCTTTTTATTGTTTACTGCATGTCTGCTGCCTGTCTCGACCCCTGCCTGTTTCTCGACTCTGTTTCTTAATAAAGCTCTGCGCATGGATTCTAACAACGCATCTGCTTCGCCGTCATTACAGCTATTTTGCTATTTTTTTGTCTCCCTTTCATTAAGCAATGTTTAGATATTTCATATCTTGCATATCTTGTTTAATATGATACCTATCATCTATGATGTTAATTGACTAAATGTTGCAGTCTCAGTAGTACATACATTTTTGTACACAGTCTAAATACAATACCCTCTCGTAGACCACTGAGAGAGGCATGAGACCACACGCAATGACAGGGATTTCTAATGCACATCCATTTATACAAATTGTGTTGTAGTTATCATCAATTCAGTCAACTCTTTATTCATAAACCAACTATAATCTTAGTATCTCTAAATAGGTTTGTATACATCTTATAATGAACAATAAACAATTTGCAATAATATCATGTATTGTGTTTTTCATGTTGTACATGTTTTTTCATGTTTTTTAAGTTTTATTTGATATATATTATAATTATATTGACAGCTGCTTTGACAGCACTATATAAAAAAATAAATTGAAATAAATGTGCGTTGAATAATATCGCCATCTGCTGTTTTAGACGAAAATTGCACAGATGTAAAGGATGTGTTGTAGCTACATTTCAGGACATTTATTTGTTCATACTTTCTGTTTGTTTGAGAGTCAAATTTTGCAAAAAAAGATTTGCATTTGTTTGAAAAACCCTGTTTTTTCTACTTTTGTCACCATTGCATACATTGCAGTTGCAGTGTAACGTTCATTCATTCAAATATATTTAAACAACAGCAAAAGTGTCATCTACACTTTTATCAGTCAACCTGTGCTCTAAAACAAGAGGTTCAAACTCTGCAGTTACATGTTTAACCTAAAAATAACTATCTAATTAAAATATTCATATACATACACATTTTCAGACAGTTCAGGGCATCAGTCTTAAAGATTGTTAAAAGAAACTCCAGCCTTTTGACAGTGCCAGTAATTTGCAGCGCCTGATCAAGTCATTCATTTTCAATGAGAGATGTCCATTTGAGGTGATTGTTAATGCATTAGAAACAACTGCAGTTTTGATTCAAATGTGTTTCCTTCAGAACAATACTTTTTAGCAAAAAGAAAACTGAATCTGTGTCAATGTGAAAAAAATTGTGTTCTCCAATGATAGAACTGCACTCAGTGTGAAAAGGGCTTGAGGCTGTTCTTATTAACACCACATAAACAGCGTGATTGGATAGTGTATGTGATGTACAGAGCAACCTGTGATATACAGTAAGGAGAATGCTGATATAACTAAGATAACAAAGATACCGAATGTCATTACCTGATGGCGCAACAGGATTTTTTTTCTGTAAGCAATATCATTTTAAATCTTGACATTTTTAAATTGTGTTTGATCAATGTATAATCCAGTCAGTCATCCTGCTTATTAAGCACAGGAAACTCTGAGTGCATCCCTTTAGTTCTTTTTATACACATTGCAGGACACTTAAATGAGTCTGCAATTGCATCAAGGTTTGTTTTTTATTTCCCTCTTGAAAAAAATAGCAGATGTTGTCACTTACTACACTCATGTAAACAGACATGCCTTGCTAGGTCAAGTGCGGCTATGCCAGAGAGAATAAGGCCAAGTCTCCAAACAGATGTATTCTGTTTTTCTTAGGGATCATTTGTTCACTGCTCTGTATTGATGCCTGTCCAATGTAAACCTCTCTCACTGTTTGGTGGAGAGCATAGGCTACCTAATAGTGAAATGACGAAGATTGGGGGATTCTGTATGACCAGATGTGTGTGTGCTGTTGTGGAAGCGTGTTAGTACATGCTGTTGTGAAGCTTTGTTTATATTTAACAGCATCATAAAAAAAGGTCTGGAAAGATTTGCATAAACCCATGCAGAGTGTAGTCAACAGTTCCAAAGTTTGTGAAGTTGAATTGTGTTTGTTTATGTGTCTTCATTGACCATCAGCCTACATATGTTTTGTATGATATACCATGTTCATGCTTGTGTAAAACACGTCTTGTCTCAGGACACGAGACGTGCTTACTATGTGTGGATGTACGCTTTCAACTCCCCACAGAAGCCGTTAAGTGGCTCTGCAGGCCGAATAATGTGTTTGAGTTGGCCAGGATAGAGCAGCAGGTGCTAAGAATCTTAATTCTTAGTCCAGCTTACTCTCAGACTTTGATCTGCAGGTCAGAGAGGACCTGAGTTTGCAGATCTCTGGTTCACTGGTATCAAAGCAACTTTGAGTAACTATATTAAATAAAAATAGCTCTCTATCATTGCGAAGTCTTGTTTTGCCCTGGTGAACAATTCTAAGTATCATCTCTGTGTATTACCTGGACTGTTCATTGGAGTCGCCTGCTCTGATTATCTGCCTGTTTACTGACTACGATTTTGGATTACCTTCTACATTGTTGTTTGCTGGTTTTAAACTACGATTAATAAAGTGTTTGCATATGGATCCGCAGTCTCTGGACTCTTCGTTACAGAAGACTTCGCCAACCATGGATCCAGCAGCACTGGCTTCCGTGCACATGGAGCTAACATTGCACGCTAATGCCCTAGCGATTCAGCGAGCACAAATTGATCGTTTGGTTGCCATAACCGAGGGACTCGCTAAATCTGTACAATCGCTCCATATCTCAGGTAATCCAACAGCTAACCCATTAGCTCCCACTGCTACACATACTACAAACGCTAATTCCAGTCCACGTTTGGCGTTCCCTGAAAAGTTTGATGGAACCCCAGGTAAATGTAAGGGTTTCCTTTTACAATGTTCATTGTTTGTGGAGCAACAACCCATGCTGTATCCGACGGATAACAGCCGCATAGCATTTGTACGTTCACTTCTGTCTGGCAGAGCACTCGACTGGGCAACAGCGGTGTGGAGTACTGGTCAGCCTACCCTCCCTTCGTTCTCTGTGTTTCTACATCAATTCAAAGAAGTCTTTCAGCATTCTGTTGATGGTAAGGAGGCTGGAAAACTATTATTGGAGTTGCAACAAGGTAACAGTACCGCGGCAGAATACGCCCTCACCTTTCATATGCTGGCAGCGCAATCTGGATGGAATGAGGCTCCACTGAGACTGAGCTATAGAAGAGGTCTCAATCCAGAACTACAGGCTGAATTAGCATGTCGTGATGAGGGTAAAACTCTTGATCAATTCATTGAATTAAGCATTAAAATTGATAACCTGTTGCGCTCCCACAGATCCTCCGCCAGAACAGTGCGCTCCAAAACTCCTATTCCCCGAGAGAAACTTACTGATACAGATACACTCAAGGTAAGTCCCAGACCCTGAACCTATGCAAGTGAGCCATTCTCGTTTGACCCTGGAGGAAAGAGAGAGAAGAATTAAAGAGAAACTGTGCTTGTACTGCGGGGTAACCGGCCACTTAAGAAATGTCTGCCCTGTTCGACCTACCAGAGGGGCCGCCTCAGTGAGTAATACTACTCTATCACCTACCAGTCTTGAAGTCCCCATCCAAATAATCTGTAATGGGAGAACTATAACCACCAGTGCCCTTATAGACTCCGGTGCAGCCGCTAACTTCATAGATGCAACATTTGCTCTAACCCATCACATACCTCTTGTTTCCTGTTCTTCTGTGGCAGTGGCGGCCGCGGACGGAAGACTCCTAGGCACAGGAGAAGTTTCGCAAACCACAACAGACCTACGACTACGAGTGGGGGCTCTGCATGAGGAGAGTATCCGTCTGTTCGTGTTTGACTCACCAAAAAACTCCATAATTCTGGGTTATCCATGGTTAGACCTACACAATCCTACTATTTCCTGGGCACATAAGCAAATCACCCGCTGGTCTCCCGAGTGCCAGGAACGATGTATCTGTAGTCTCCCTCCAGAACCTGAAACCCCAGTAAAGTCTGTTTCCCTAACAGAGCCTTCCAATGAAATTAACTTACCTCCTGAATATGCCGATCTGCACGAAGCACTTAGTAAAGCCAAAGCCACTAAACTTCCTCCTCATCGAGCTGGTGACTTAGCCATCGATCTCATGCCTGGAACCACACCTCCAAAAGGTTGCATATTCCCCTTGTCCCAACCTGAGTCCGAGGCCATGAAGGAATACATTTAAGAGGAACTTCAAAAAGGTTTTATCAGAGCATCGAAGTCACCAGCTTCTGCAGGATTCTTTTTTGTTAAAAGAAGGATGGTGGACTACGTCCGTGTATTGATTACAGAGGTCTCAATGATATAACTGTCAAATACCGTTACCCCTTACCTCTAGTCCCTGCTGCTCTGGAACAACTTCGCTCAGCCAAATTTTTCACCAAACTTGATCTCAGAACTGCATATAACCTTATTCGAATTAAAGAGGGAGATGAGTGGAAAACTGCATTCTCTACCACCACAGGTCACTACAAATATCTAGCATGTTTTCAAGCATATGTCAGCGATGCTTTTCGAGATATAAATTATAACCCACTGGTTTATCATATTGATGACATCCTAATCTACTCTAACACGTTACAGGAACACATCAACCATGTCAGATCTGTCCTCCAGAGATTAATACAGCATCAACTCTATGCCAAGATGGAAAACTGCAAATTTCACCAGACGTGCATCTCGTTCCTAGGCTACATCATCAGTGCTGAGGGAGTCGCAATGGATGATAAAAAGGTGAGAGCAGTTGTAGAGTGGCCTCAACCACAAACCTTAAAAGAGTTACAGCATTTCCTTCGTTTTGCAAATTTCTATAGACGTTTTATACGTCATTTTAGCTCTGTTGTCTCACCTTTAACATCTATGGTTAAGAAGGGAGTCAAACGTCTCACCTGGAGTCCAGAGGCAATCAAAGCTTTCCAAGAGTTCAAACAACGATTTACCACAGCTCCTATATTGCACCACCCAGATCCCGAAAAGGAGTTCACAGTAGAAGTGGATGCATCTAACACAGGCATTGGAGCTGTCCTTTCCTAGCGTCACGGTGAGCCTCCAAAAATGTACCCTTGTGCCTTCTTCTCACATAAATTAAGTCCCACAGAACAAAACTATGACGTGGGGAATAGAGAACTGCTCGCCATGAAAGCAGCCTTCGAGGAATGGCGACACTGGCTGGAGGGGGCAAAACATCCGTTCACTGTACTCACTGACCACTGAAACCTAGAATACCTGTAATCTGCCAAACGTCTAAACCACCGTCAGGCTCGCTGGGCTCTCTTTTTCACACGCTTCCATTTCAAGGTAAAATACCACCCAGGCACCCAGAACACTAAGGCTGATGTTCTGTCCCGTCAATTTGATACTAACCTTGTTTCATCTTCTGAAGAATCCATTCTTCCAACTTCAGTGTTTGTCAATCAGGTGGGATATCATGACGGAGATACAAGAGACTCAGACATGTGAACCAGCTCCTCCTACATGCCCTCAGAACTCCACCTACGTCCCCTTGGTCTTGCGTCCACAAATTCTCACTCTGGTCCCAACAGTCCCAGTTCAGGTCACCCAGGTATCACCGCCACTACTTAGTTAAAAATAAGTTCTGGTGGCCCAACCTACAGGCAGATGTTATTGATTTTGTTAAGAACTGTAAAGAGTGCAACATAGCTTAAGTCCCTCATCAATTACCTGCTGGTCTGTTACAGCCCCTAGACATACCTCAACGCCCCTGGTCACACATCGCCATTGATTTCATAACCGATCTCCCTGGAGTCCCAAGGCAACACCACCATCCTCACAGTCATAAATCGCTTCTCCAAAGCCTGTCGATTGATTCCCCTACCTAAACTCCCCACTGCTTTAGAAACCGCTGAAATCCTTTGCAACGTTGTCTTCAGATACTATGGCCTACCCGAAGGTGGTCCTCAGTTCACCTCCAGGGTCTGGGCTGCGTTCTGCAAAATGTTAAACATAAACGTCAGTCTCACCTTTGGATATCACCCTCAATCTAACGGCCAAGTCGAAAGACTCAATCAAGAATTAGGGCGCGTCCTTAGAACGTACTGCCATTCCAACCAGACGAACTGGAGCCGATTCCTCATGTGGGCTGAATACGCCCAGAACTCCATTAGAAAACCTGCAACCAATCTAACTCCCTTCCAGTGTGTCTTAGGTTTTCAGCCACCTCTCTTCCCATGGTCCGGTGAGCCGTCTGAACTGCCTGCCATAAATGACTGGATGCAACGCAGCGAAGACACATAGAATATGGCTCATGTTCATCTCCAGAGAGCAGTAAGGAGAACTACGGAGCAAGCAAACCGTCATCGCTCTCCAAACCCCCAGTACGCCCCGGGCCAGTGGGTATGGTTATCCACCCGTGATCTCAGACTGAGACTACCCAGCAAAAAGTTGAGTCCCAGGTACGTGGGTCCATTCAAGATCCTCAGACAAATCACTCCTGTTTCTTTCAGATTGCAATTACCACCTGAATACCGTGTCTCACCCACTTTCCATGTCTCCCTGTTAAAGCCTGCTGGCGAACCCAGAGGAGGGGAGGGCCAGGACGAGACGGGTAACCAGGGGCCTCCTCCCATCACCGTGGACGGCGAGGAGGCATACAGAGTCAGCTCCATTCTGAACTCTAGGCGTCAGGGTGGTAGACTGCAATATCTGGTTGATTGGGAGGGCTACGGCCCTAAGGGACAATCCTGGATTCCAGCCACAGACATTCTTGATCCAACCCTGATTGAAGAGTTTCATAGGAATCATCCCGATCGACCAGCACCCAGACCACGAGGTAGACCCTGACGCCACAGCCGTCCTCACGTCAGGAGCCGTTCGCAGGGAGGAGTCTCTGTCACGAATCCGGTCTCTGTGGTCCCCTCCTATAATTGCCAGCGGGAACCATCACCAGAATTCTAAGGACTACATTTCCCATAAGCCCCGTACCTGGGTCACGCCCCTCACAGGTGTTCACCATTCCATAATCAAAGACTGTATAAATACTCTCCGTGAACTCTCTATCATTGCAAAGTCTTGTTTTGCCCTGGTGAACAATTCTAAGCGTTTTCTCCCTGTGTATCATCTCTGTGTATTACCTGGACTGTTCATTGGATTCTGTTTGTTTGCCGCCTGCCCTGATTATCTGCCTGTTTACTGACTACGATTTTGGATTACCTTCTACATTGTTGTTTGCTGGTTTTGACCCTTGCCTGTTTGACTACGATTAAGTGTTTGCATATGGATCCGCAGTCTCTGGACTCTTCGTTACAATAGCGTATATATATCAACAATATAATAATGCTTTGTATACAGCATTTTTATGCTCTGTACATTGCTATTCATAATAATGTTGATACATTAAGAATTTTGCTTCACATAAAGCCTTTTTACCAAACCTGCATGATTCATAAAAATCATTCATTAAATCATTGAACTGTGGAACACAAACTTTTAAGATTGTACAAAAATATCAGGGATCTTAACAAAAAATAAACATACTGTAAGCCACATGTTTTTAACATTTGTTCAAAAGAATGAGCAAAACAACAAGTGGTATACAGAAACAAACGGCACAAAGTTTGGTAAACGATATTTATTATAGTAGTGTTCCTCATCAGAGTGTTCCTCATCAGAGACTGCCTTACATATGTGCACACCTCAGCTTCACTCGCTGTCCGGTCTCGTTCCTACGAAGCGGACTCATATCAGTATCGTATGCTGATCATTTGATCTTATTCTAACCTGTACTACTTGCCTGTGTTCCCTCGTTCATGTTCCTGCTCTGCTGAGGTGTGCGTCTGGACAATATCCTGGTTTCTGCACTTCCTAAATCTCCCACGCCATATTAGGATCCGAAACTCACTCCATGAACCCACGCCATACTAGGATCTAGTGATGGCAAAATGAGGCTTCATGAACCAATGGGGCTTTCCAGCCCAAAGGTTCGCCAAAAGGTTCATTACCCGAAGCCTCATTGAATTGTTCTCACTAGTGACACCTGCTGTGCAAAGGAATGTATGACAGACAAATCAATCAATCCTGAGCCAGAGTATCCTGGAATGCCTACGTATGAAATAAACTATTTTTGCCACTCTGTCTGAATGAACATAAAAGTGTGTGTTTGCATGGAAATATTATTAATTGAGTGTTATGATGATGGTGAATACTCAAAATAAATCAAATATAAAATAAAAAATTAAAATAAATCAAATATATCTACTGAAACGGAGTGCAAGAGTGCTTGTGGAACTGGGAGTGAAATGTACACTGCAACAGCGCAGTATGGGGAAAGGGACAAACATACATTTTATTGGTTCTTATTATAAAAAAAGAAGCTCAAAACCTACAAAGTTCCGCGAGGTTCAAACCCTCTTTATGCAAAAGCGATACTCAAAACGAAACGATCACGTGTCCAACAGAATCCGAGGCCTCGTTTGTCATCAGTCACATGATTCTTACGCTAACGATACAAGCCTCGAACCGGGGCTTCATCTGGCACGCCCCTTTTTGCTCGACACAGGCTTCGAAGCCTGGCTTCAAATCACACATCACTACTAGGATCCGAAACTCACTCCATCAACCCACGCCATACTAGGAAAAGAAATCTCAGTCATTTCCAAGTTCCGGATCCCTTCCACCAAAATCCCCATCACTCATCTGTTCCAACGTTCCATGTCTACTTGCCTGTGAGTTCTTTTATTGAAGTTTTGTTTGACCTCAAAAAAAAAAATCAAAGCATTACCTCTTAATATTACAATATTAAATGTAATCAGTGTTCGTACCATCACCACTTGATACATTACTTAAACCTCCCTTGGTTAAATATAAAAAATTACTTGAAAAAGCCAGGAGATATATAGCTTCTACTATTCAATAAAAACCCTTCATGGTTATAAAAATAATAACACCATTAATACCGGCATGAATACTTGGTGGAATGTCAATAATCAACCAATACGGTATAACCCATGTTTTTAATTAATATCTCAACTCAACTTTTATTTATAGAGCACTTTAGATAACGGTAACACATTCCAGAGTGTTATCCGCAACAGAAAAAGCACGGTCTCCACTACGCCTCAACCGAGACCGTGGGACAGTTAAAAGCATAGTTTGAGTAAGAGATTAGCAATTAGATTAGCAATTAGCAATTGGTAAGAGATTAACATGTCCTTTATATACTCAGGAGCCTGATTGTGCAATGCTTTATAGACAAACATTAACACCTTGTATCCTGTATTTTACAGGTAACCAATGAAGTGATATCAATACAGGTGTTATATGAGCTCGTTTTCTGGTATTTGTCAGAATTCTTGCAGCAGCATTTTGAACATACTGAAGATGAGCAACCAGGGATTCATGCCTATATAAAGAGCATTACAATAATCCAACCGTGTGGAAATAAAGGCATGCATAACAGTCTCCAAGTCCTTGTTCGAAAGGATAGGTTTCAGTTTAGTTAATTTTCTTAACTGAAAAAAAGATGTTTTCGCAACACTGTTAACTTGACGATTAAACGGATTTCAGAATCGAAAATTACTCCAAGATTCTTCACATAACTATTATTGGACAACAGTCCATAACTTTCAATCAAGTCATTTCCAAGTAGTTTGTTCCCAAACATAATAAACTCAGTCTTATCCTCATTTAGTTGTAAAAAATTATTTGCTAGCTATCCCTTTACCTCAGTCAAACACTTAAAAAAATTAGCAAAAAATGTACAGCCATCACACTCCAAAGGAAAATACAGTTGTAGATCATCAGCATACAAGTGATAATTAATATTATATTGCCTAAAAATTGACCCCAAAGGTAACATATATGATGAAAATAAAGTCGGACCGAGAATTGATCCCTGAGGAACCCCCCAAGTGATGGTCGCAGATGACGAAACATAATTTCCAATTTTAACTGAGCATGTCCTGTCCTGCAGATAGGAAGAAAACCACTTAAAGGCTACACCCTTAATCCCAATATAATCTCTAAGGCGTTCTATTAAAATCACATGATCTAAAGTTTTGAAGGCTGCACTTAAATCTAACATCATTAAGGCAACACTTTTCCCGGAGTCAATGCTTAACAACATATTGTTTGTAATCTTTAATATGCTGATTCCGTGCTGTGTTTGGTCCTAAATCTAGACTGAAAAAATATCCATTATGTTGTTTCCAATCAAAAAGTCAACAAGTTGATTATGGACAACTTTCTCTAAAATCTTATTCATAAAAGGCAATTTGGAAATAGGCCTAAAAATTTTTAAATCCCGTGAATCTAAGTTCATTTTCTTTAAAACTGGTTCAATAACAGCATGCAAGAGCAACTTTCAACAGGCTGTAACTTGCACTTAATCATGTTATTAAAAATAACAACCAAACCTCCACCCCGTCGATTACTCCTTGAAGTACTTAAGTAGTTACATCCCCTTGGTAAAAGCTCAACAAAAGGGCTCGTATCAGCGTCATTTAACCAAGTTTCAGTAATAAAAAGAAAGTCCAACCCATGTGTTATATAAAAGTCATTCAGAATGAATGTTTTGTTGACAAATGTTGCATTTATCAAAGCCAATATACAATGGACCGATTAGAAGAAGAACCACTTAGCTTCGTCAACTCGTCTCGTCTCACAGGACGCAAGTTTGAGTGCACCACACCTCCGCGTCTTGTCCCTCTCCATGCAGTCCAAAGCAATAGTGTTGATGTGTCAGGAAAAACATGTATTAGATAGGAAGGCCGCAACTCCGCCACTAATCTAACTTCCCCGTTTAGGATCCCCAGCTTTTTACGTTTTACCAAAACTCCAGCCCGTGTGCCCCGTCTCCTGTGGCGTCTCTTCTTCCAGCACACGCAGCCAGTTTCATGACAGGCTATCGTTGGTGGCTGGAACATGCATGACTGTTCGGCAAAAAATTTCATATTCAAATCCCAGCTACACATCGCCAAAGCAGCAGATCGAAGGCTCAGCAATGTAAACCAGTCATAAATCAACCGTGAGCAATTCAAACTATTTATAAAACATAAAAGTAAGACAAACAAACAAAGTACTGACATCCTAAACGCAGAGCGACGGCAAGCCAACCCACTATCTGGCGCCATCTTTTTAAACACATCCTGTGTTTAAAAAGAAATATTGAAAGATTTTTGAGAAATGAAAATATTTTCATTTCTCAAATATTTCAATTAAGAAATAAAATATTTTTATTTCATTTCAATTCATTTTTATTTTTATTTCAATTCATTTTTATTTTATTCAAAGAAGAGTAAGCTGCCTAACCCTAATCTTTAAAATCAAATAAAATACTATCACAAATATATAGATTCTTAATATCTACAGAAAATGACAGTCACTTCAATTCAACAGTAGGCTAATTGTCACAACTGCTGCGTGGGCTTCTGGAGCGAAGGAGAGAAACAACATCAAATATATTCCAAACAATGTGTTTAATAGAATAATTTAAACAAGATACAAGGAACGAGGAAACCAGGAACAAGGAATGTAGAACACCCATACACAATAACCATAACAACTGTTAAGGACAAAGAATACTAAACAGAATACTAAACCCGGAGGGCGCAACCTTGCGCCGTAGAGAAACAGAAAGAAACAGATAGTCCTTGGAGGTGGCTTTGGCGGAGGTCGGACTCCCGGGAGGAGGAGGACACACAGGGACCAGAGAGGAGATGACGGAGGGAGGAGCCATGGAGGAGACAGGAGCCACCCACAGTGACCAGGGAGGAGACGGCGGAGGAAGGAGCCATGGAGGAGACAGGAGGGAGCCAAAGCAGGGGGAGTCAGGAGGGACCCAGGCCACAGCCATGATGGTGGCCCACGGTGGAGTCGACGGAGGGAGGAGCCATGGAGGAGGAAGGACTGACGACTCCAGGGGAGAGCCGATGAGCCGAGGTGACATCAAGGCTCCGGAGGGCCACAGGCAGAACAGATGTCACCGGTGACCGAGGTGGAGATAGGGATCCAGAAGGCCATGGTTGAGCCGGTGCGACCGAGGATGGAAAGGAGCCAGAGGGAAGGAGGAGCCTGCCAGCCGGTGGGACGGAGCGAGGAGGAGAAGCTGGAGGAGTGAAGTCCAGAGGCGGCGGATGGTCAACAACTGACCAAAGTGGAGCCAGAGGGACGGGGAAGCCCGGTGGAGCTAGGGGACTGACGGGACCAGGCGGAGACGAGGGAGCTAGGAGCCATGGCAAAGCCGCAGGGTCGAAGGGCCAAGTTGGAGTCCAGGCTCTAGCGGCTGAAGGTGATGAGGAGGGATCCTCCAGCCTCGACACCGCTGGCAGCTGGCCAGCGGGACACCGCTGGCAGCTGTTTGTTGCAGAGCAAAAAACAGGAGAATCCAAGAGAGGGAGGGCAGGTGGGAGAACTTGAACAGGCAAAACTAAATCCGAGTCAAAGTCAATAAGGTCCAGTGTTGGCTCACCCTCAGTGCTGGTGCAGTGGGCGGAGGCTCCCTCATCATCCGCGGTGAGCTCTGCTGCCGGCTCACGCACATGGTCTGACGTCCGCGGCTCGGACTCCAGGGCGATCCACGGCTCTGTTGCTCTCTTCCGCACAGGCTCGTCAGTCACTGAGGCCTCGGGCTCTCTGTCAGCGGTGGGCTCGTACTGGCGCTCTGCTCTCCGGGATGATGGAGGGCTGAGCACTGGATCCAGAGTGGGGCTGGCATCCGCCGCCAGCGGATCAAATCAATGTTTATTGATTTCTAAATTTAGAGTCCGAACAACACGGAGCATAAGCGTGTGTGTTACTGAGACCGGACGGTGACTGAAACAAAAGGAAGTGCTTATAAAGGTGCTGTGATTAGTGAAAGGAAATAAGGAATAGGTGTGTGTGATTAATACTCAGGAGAGGCAGTGCGCTGTGTGTGATTGGAGGGCGAGCCTGAACGCTCCGTGATAGTACCCCCACCCACGGTCCGCTCCTGAGGGCTGACCCCAGCGTCGTGGTGGTCTGCCGTGGCTTCTGGGTGCAGGACGATCAGGGTGAGCTTGGTGGAAATCTTCCATAAGGCTGGGGTCGAGTATGTCATTACGAGGAACCCAGGAGCGTTCTTCCGGTCCATAACCTTCCCAGTTCACAAGATATTCCAAAGACCCACCACGGCGCCGGGAATTTAAGATCTCTTTTACCCGATAGGCCGTTCCTTCATCCAAGAGTAGTGGAAGGAGGGGGTCCTCTGTCGGTTCAGGCTCTGGGGAAACAGAAGGAGAGAAGCGTTTGAGCAGTGATACATGAAATGTGGGATGGATCTTGTATTGAGGAGGTAATTGAAGTTTATACGTGACCGGGTTGATTTGTTCCAAGATGGTGAAGGGGCCAACGAATCTGGGACTAAGTTTTCGACAGGGCAGGCGCAGTCTGATGTCCCTAGTAGAAAGCCAGACCTTCTGCCCTGGAGTGTAAGTGGGTTTGGGTGCTCCTCTAAGATCAGCCTTCATACGATGCCTGCGCACTGCCCTCTGCAGCTGGTGGTGAGCTGTGTCCCAGACTCTCTCGCTCTCTCGGAACCAGTGGTCAACGGCCAGGACGTCAGATGGTTCTCCTGACCAGGGAAAAAGGGGAAGTTGGAAGCCGAGCATGCACTGAAAAGGAGTGAGTTCTTACGTCCCTAGCCATATTTGGCCACCAGAAGCCATCTTGTAGCAACGAGAGAGTTCCGTTGGCCCCTGGGTGGCCAGTGCCCAAGGAGGTGTGCACTGAGTGAATAAGTGGATTGCGTTGAGTTCTGGGTACATAATGAAGATGGGGGGACAGCCTGGTGGAGTGGCGGGGGGGTTATCGGAGGCAACTGGAGGAGAGGTCCATTGTATGGGGCAGGAGATGAGTTCTGTAGGAATTACCCTCTCTGGGACTTTAGGTGCTTCGTCTGGTGCATAGATACGGTATAGAGCATCGGCCTTTCCATTCTTGGATCCGGGGCGATAGGAGATCTTAAAATTGAATCTAGTGAAAAAGAGAGCCCATCTGGCCTGTCGTGGGATCAGACGTTTAGCATCTCTGAGGTATTGCAGACTTTTATGATCTGTTAGAACCAAGAAAGGATGAGCTGCCCCCTCCAACCAGTGCCTCCATTCTTCTAAGGCCAATTTGATGGCAAGAAGTGTCGACATTGCCTATGTCGTAGTTTCTTTCCGCTGGGCTGAGCTTCCTTGAGAAGAAGGCACATGGGTGGAGTGTAGGTGGTGTCCCAATGATAAAAGGGAGTTCTGGATTAGGGTGTACAAGGAGAGGAGCAAAGCAAAAATTACCTGCTGAAATTCTTAAAAGTATTTCATTGGCTCCTAATTTAGACATTCCTTAACCTTGAGACCACAACACTCTGATAAGGCATTCTCCACCACCAGGATGCCCATTGTTCAGCAGGGTGATTGACTGAGGAAAGAGGTTGTTATTTGTGCTCTTATCGCTTTTGACTTGGCAGAGTGAAGGATCATGGGTCTTGTTTGGCCCAACAAAAACACCTCTTCATACACCAACACTAGTTATCATCAAACACATATCACATGCAGTAAGTGTGTGTCCGTGCATGCTTTTTGGGGCTATGTCATTAATGTCATAGGTCATTTCAATATATACCAGTATACTAATAATGAAATAACCTTTTAGATGAGATACTTTGTTTTATGTAATACCTCATGATTACATTATGTCATGTCATGTCCAGTAAATCAACAGCTGAGCATTGTGTCTTATATGTTTGTAAATGTCCTCCTCTAATAACACTGACTTGCAATCGAAAATCTAATAACAAAGCATGGCTAAAATATGCCCAAACATCCTGTTTCAATTAAATTAACATCTCCACACTAAACAAAACTATGCTTGCCAGGCTGTTTCATGGAGTCTTTAAAATAATTAACTCTGTTAGACATTAACACTTACATGTAAACAGTAAGTGGCATGAGAGTCACATTTTATGATGTGTTAGTATGTCTTAATACTGGTGTATGTTTCACTACATACAGATCTTCCATTATTAATGAAGTACACACCTTCAGTGCATCGTGTTAATATGCACTTGAGAAACAGCCATATTCTTAATTCCCTAAACAGCCCAAATATTTCCAGCAAAAGCTCTCCTCTCTTTTGACACGCTCTCAGGGTGAAAGCTGACCACTGCCAAAGAATTAACTCATTTTGCCACCTGTTATACAGTGCACTTAAAGTCCCTGTGGTGCAGTAATGCTGAGCTATTAAGCTGGTGGCAGCCCATCTCTCAGTGCTATTTTCATTTGGAGTGGCTTGCAACTGCTATTGCTATAGAGAGACACAATAGAGTGAGAGCACTCAGCAAGCTCAAATACCTCATAATGAACAGCCTCCTAAAATTAATATCGTCTCTCAAAGTAAAAGTTACTTTGAGGTGAACAATTACATTTTAAAATCCTTTGCTTTTCCTCTCTTTTCAATTTCTTTGAGGTCCTGGTGGTCTCTCTTTCAGACCATGAGTGCACTTTTTAATTTAGCATGTTGAAAAGGTCACACCTGGCCATGTCAAGAGCCCTGTCAAGCTTCTAGAGACAATTAAATACAAAAGGGAACATTTATTGGGCCTGGCTGTGTGAATGTCTGGAGCCAACCCATTTCTCCGTGTTTTGGGGAACAGAAATGTAAAGACAGGCCCAAACCATCAAATGTAAAGTTTATTCCACAGACAAAAATCCATTTTGCACAGTACCATGCTAATACAATACCCTAAATAGAACAAGCACTGTTGATGTTTTGTTTTATATGCTGATGCCCAGCATTGGGGTCTCTATTTGACTTGTAAATTGATGTCCCTTTGTTTTAATAAATGCTCACCTTCCTGTCAGACATTTCCTTGACTGTGTCTCCAGAATCTTCTCTGGCTGCTAAGCTCTCAATTCGTTTCCCTACATGATTTATGTTGGCATGGTGCTCAGCTCCCCTGGCCGAGATCACCACGCTCCATGAAAAACAGGAAGGACCCTGTAAAACTGATAGCCGACGAAAAACAAGCTTATGTTCATGTGCCTGTATAGTGGGACATGCTCTGATAAACTCCACTGGTTGTGTTCAGAGTTACTTCAGCTCATCTTCCTGAACAGAGGGTCTATCTTGAGCGACTCAGAGAGGAAATGATTGTTTTAAATGTTGCTTCCTGTGCAAGCCACTGAAAAAGGAGATTGGTTTCCTTTGGGGTCAGTGTGGAGAAGTGATAAAGTCTTTGTTTCAAACAACAAAGTTAGTCCTGACATTGACACAAAATGCTGAGGTATGTTGACCCCCCGGTTTTAGAAACTTCATACAACATTTTAGGTAGCTAGTTGTTGCTTCTAGTCTAGTCTACTCTGCACCAGGAATTAAGAATAATGTAATTTCATTTGCTTCCAGTTTTGTGCGCGATATGCCTCAGACAGTCTGTGGGCAGTCCAATTCTGAAATTTAAAAATAAAAATTTTTTTTATTAAAATATTTTTAGGTGGAAATATAATATGCATCAAGGGATTATTTATTCAATTTTATTTATATAGCGCTTTTTACAATGTTATATTGCTTCAAAGCAGCTTTACACATAATACTGAGAAATATTTTTAAGAAAATTGAAAAATTATAGACATGTTCAACACATATTTATGGTATTATTGCAAATAGTATGTGCAAGATGTATATTAACAATTATAGTTAGTTTATGAATAAAGAGTTGACTGAAACGATGGAAATTTGGACCATTTGAATAAATGGACATGCGTTAGAAATACGTGTCATTATGTGTGAAAGCTCACACCTCTCTCAGTGGTCTATGGGAGGGTCATGTGTTCGGACTGCCAACTAAAACAGTATTTACTTCTGAGACTATGCAATGTAGTTGGTTAACATAAGTATCATATTAGGCAAGATGTGTCGTTCCAGCTTAAATGGAGATGGCACATAGAAAAATAACATCTGATGGAACATAAATATAAAGGATTTAAAATAAAACAATAAAATACACATAATACACAAAGAAGTACATACACAAAATATACAGTTAGGTCCAGAAATATTTGGACAGTGACAATTTTTTAAATAATTTTGGCCCTGTACGATACCACAATGGATTTGAAATGAAATAATTGAAGTGCAGACTTACATCTTTAATTTGATGGTATTTACATCAAAACTGGAGGAAGGGTTTAGGAATTGTAACAACTTTCATACATAGTCCCCTCATTTCAAGGGTCCTAAACAGGAGCTGGTAATAATGATTTATAATTTTTATTGATTAAAAATTGCTGCTTTTGATTTTGTGATAATATGTCAAGCACAGAGGAATGTTACAAACAGAGATGGTGGCAGAAGCATAATGTTAGTAATTGCAGCTATAACATCTCACTGCTGTGACAAGGCAGAGAAAAAAAATATTTTTTGCTAGTCTAATTTTGCTAGTCTAGGAGTTGGTAAGTATGTTAATAGGAAATGTCCCACTGATCTATCTCTGGTCATCCCATCTCCCCACCACCCGGCCCCAACAAAGTCCGGATCCAGCTGACTACATTTACATTTAGGCATTTAGCTGATGCTTTTGTCCAAAGTGACTTACATTGTGAGGAAAACAAAGAAGCGATAAATAACAAGATGACAATATGCATAGCCATACATAGATACAATTTAGGTAGGATGGTGCAGAGCCGGTGGTAGTTTTGTAAGCGAATAGTAGAGATTTGAACCTTATGCGGGCTGCAATTGGTAGCCATTGAAGGGTGATGAAAAGAGGTGTGACATGGGCTCTTTTTAAGACCAAACAAGCTGCTGCGTTTTGGATCACTTGTAATGATTTGAGTCCTCGTGCTGGAAGGCCAGCCAATAGAGCATTGCAGTAATCCAGCCTAGAAATGACAAGGGCCTGGACAAGGGCCTGTATTGTATGAACGGTGAGATATGGTCAGATTTTTCTAATTTTATATAGGGCAAATCTGCAGGAACGTGTTGTTTTAGTAATGTGGTCGGAGAATGTTAGTTGGTCGTCAAAAATTACACCTAGGTTTCTGGCTGTCTGTGTTGGAGATAGGGTGGTGGAACCGAGCTGGATTGTGAAATTATGAGAGGCAGCAGGGTGACCTGGAAAGACCAGAAGTTCAGTCTTGGCTAGGTTGAGTTGAAGATGG
>JAZGTK010008459.1:0-18264 GCA_036877625.1 Ambastaia sidthimunki
TTTTTTACATTGCCAAAGCATAGCAACATTAAATATAAACATTTTAACACAATTACACAATAAGAGAGAAAATAAAAAACAATTTTAAAAAATATATCTGTATATATACACCGTACACAGATGTATATATATAGATCTGTTTACTTATAGATATATATAGATCTCTCTCACACACACATGCACGCGCACTGTGTTCAACGTATGCCACATATCTAGGCAACACTTTTGGTCATCGCCGTTGCGTCTGAATCAACTGAGCTGACGCCCAAAACCGCAGCACAGATCTGACGGCCAGTAACGGTGTACCTGCTTGTATTGCCGTTAATACAGTTAGCACATGATGCCCCAAATAGTAGCTTTTGTCTTTGCGCACTGCCTGATGACCCAAAAACTGGTGTTTAAAAACATTGCGTGTTAAAAAGCAGCGGGTAGCTAGATCATCTGCACACACCTTCCCATTAAACAAACATGATGTCCAAAAACCCCTGTGATTAATTTAATTAATTAATTTTATAGCTTCATATTCTTTAATAAATTTTAAGAAAAACCTGAGACAAAATTGATACTTAAAACAACGGAGATCTCCATCAAATCCTCTGAAATAAAAGATTACTCTGGGTTGTCATGACAGTCAATATGAATCTAATTTTCCTTCTACTGTGGATGTGAATCAACAGGCAAAGAATATTTTGTAAAGAAAAAAATGTGATTGTGGTTACTGTGTAAATACATTACACTAGACTTTGATACGCAACCCATCTTTCTGTTTCTCGTTTCTCTTTGATTTCTCTTGTTTTCTGTTTGTTGGAATCTCAACTGACATCTTAGACGGCCTCCAACCTTTTGAGATTACCTGGAATTCCCTGGTAGTCAGAGGAACCACTGAGACATCACAGAGCCTTTTGCCAACTTTACTCACTGACCTTACCAGTAAACACACACACACAATCCAAAGCCTTTTCCTAGCAATTTCCTAGCTACTCTATTCTTACACAACAATGTAGGGGGCAATTTAGCAGTAGACAGGATGAACCAAATATTTGTGTCTGCAACATTATCTAATCTAAACATCAAAAGCAAACAAAGAAACTGTTTGACAATAAGCAAAGGAAGAACTAATCCGAAACACACAGACGCTAACAATGCAAACACACATCAACTTTACCATGAGAAACTTTAACAATATAAAAACACTTTGAGAATGAGAAAAACAACATTCAAAATCAGATAAAAGTAATAAAACAATTGGTAGAATCAGCTTCCTTTGGGGACCATTGGAATGCACTGAACCAATCTTACCATGAATTATAATGTAAACTAAAACCATAAACAAAACTCACTAAACAACAAACCATGTGTGCAGAAGGTTGAACAGAGGAATGAAATGGGTTGCTTTGAAGAAGTGATCCACCACCATTAGAATAACAGTGTTACCATTCAAAGGGAAAAGCCCAGTAACATAATCAAGGGCAATGTGTGACCTGAGACAGGAGGAAATAAGAAGGGGGTAGAGCAGACCAACGAGCGGTGGACTTACTTGGCCACCAATGGGCCACAAGTGGAACAGGCCAACACAAACTAGAGGAATGGCCCGACTGAAGGACATCAGAGTGGAAAGCAAACATCACAAACAACTGACCCTCCGGGTACCCGCCCTTGCACATCAACCCCTCGACAGACCTCCTCGACTCAATGCTCCCAGAAGAGAGACCTTATCATTGCTCCCTTCTGGAGGATGGCCTCGGCTGGTACCTTCTCCACAGGGGCCAGCCGTGGGGTGTTGAAGGCTGTCTTCCACTCATTGCCCTCCCAGATACTGATGAGATAAGCATTGCGGAGGTCTAGCTTAGTAAAGACCGGTGCTCCCTGTAAGAGCTTAAAGGCTGATGACATCAGAAGTAGGGGATACCTATTCTTGACTGTAATATAGTTTAGGTCCCTATAATTAATACAGGGTCACAGGAAGCCATC
This sequence comes from Ambastaia sidthimunki, assembly GCA_036877625.1. Classification (NCBI taxonomy): domain Eukaryota; kingdom Metazoa; phylum Chordata; class Actinopteri; order Cypriniformes; family Botiidae; genus Ambastaia; species Ambastaia sidthimunki. Next base: position 1,972 of record JAZGTK010008459.1, read on the forward strand.
CTTCTTCTGCATAAAGAAGAAACCCGCACCAAGGAGTGAGAGGTGAGGCCAGACTTGAGGAATTCACAAATGTATTTGTCCATGGCCTTTCTCTTTCAGGGCCTGACAGGGAGTATAAATGACCCTTAGGTGGAGAAGTGTTCGGGAGTAGATCAATGGCACAGTCATAGGGACAGTGAGAAGCTAGGGACTTGCTGAAGACCAACTGATAATTGTGGTACTTCAATTGGACCCCAATAAGATCAGCTGCCTTAACCTGAAAAAGTGGGGAGACAGAGTCAGGAAAAGAGGCAGCACCCAGGCAAGACTCAAGAAAAGATAAATTCTAGGCTAACACAGAGGATCCGGGCCCATCCATCTGAGGGTTATGCCGCTCAAGCCACAGGTCACTCAAGATAATTAGAACACTAAGAGATTTAATGAGGTACAGCACAACAACCTCACTGTGATTTCCAGAGATCACAAGACTTACAGAGGGTGTAGAGTGGGTGATGATAGTTAGGGGACCAGCCGGTAACCAGACAGACCTGGATGAAGGGGAGAGGAACTGTTGGAATGCCCAATTGTTTGGCAGAATTTATGTACATGAAATTCCTCTCTGCCCCTGAGTCAAGCAGAGCTGGAACGTGATTTGGCAGTGTCTTGAAACATAATTAGGCAGTCTAGATAGCACATGGAAGATGGGGGCTTAACTCTAAGCCAGGCATTGTTGCTGCTTTTGGGGAGGAAGGATGAATCTTCTCAGCTGCATGGGTTCAGGGTCTGCTGAAGGAGGCTTGGCTGACAAAGGAGGATCAGGAAAAGAAGAGACCCCCTCCAACATTCATGATGGATGAACTTATCCTGGATATCATCCTCCAACCTATCCTGGAGACAAGAACAAAGGGCCACCTCGTTCCAGTCATAGGTGGTCATCAAGATGTTGAACTGAATAGCGTAGCTGGTACTGGAACTGACCCCGTGACAGCCGCACCAGCTTTGATGCTGCTTCATCTCCTCAGACCGACTTGTCAAACATTTTATTCATCATCTTCCTAAAGTCGCTAAAGGTAGAAAAGAATGAGGCTCTAACGTCCCAGACCGTTGTCCCCACTCACAAACTTTACCTGCAAGCAGGGTAGTCATATACATGATCTTGGATTCCTCGCCCAGAGTGAAGACCAAGAAACACTAGGAGAGGAATGCTTGACATGAGTTAGGGTCCCTGTCACGGCGTGCCGATGCAGGAGAGAAGTTTGGTCACCCTTGCTGGTGAGATGCTCTACCTCCTGGGAAGTGGAATTGATCTGGATGTCTGCTGGCACAAAAGCACTACCTGTTAGGCCAAAGCAGAACGAAGGGGACAAACTGGCTGAGCTGACAGGAATGGAAAACAGGACAGACATGGAAGAAAGAACCAGGACACAAAAAACAGGAGTCTGAGAATAGCCATGTGGACAGGACAAGACTTGACTAGAATGGGTAGGAAGCTAGACAAAAGTTAAAGCGATCTGACAAAAGACAGAGGACAAGAGAGAACTATAAAGGGGAGATAACAACAGAGGTGAAGGACATAGCATAACAAAGTAACAAGGGGATGTAACTAACAAAGTAACAAGAGGGGGTGGTAAGATGCCACAATGACAGAGGTGCTCCATGTTCTCCAACACAACAAAACACGTGGACAAGACACAAGACAAAACCTGGGTTGACCAGACCAGGGACCTGACAACAGCACACTAAGAATTACACATACCTTACTATAAACATCAATAAATGGAAACATTAACAAGGTTTTTCAAACCCCTCAGAGACACATGATTAAGATTTTTACATGATTAAGAAAAATACAAAAAAAAAATCAGTTACAGAAACAATCACACTCTAGGGATGTGAGGTCTGGGGTCCACTCACAAACGGAGTACATAAATTAATTAAATTTCATGCTCCCCTTAAAAACAGTGATACTGAGCCAAATCAAAATATTAAAACACAAAAAGTGAACTATCTAAACATTGGATTGAAGCAACAGCTAAACAAAAACAAATTAGAATGCTGTGTTTAAACAGAGATATACTATATGTATGTATATATATATACAGTATTTACATATTTCAGTTTAAGTTAAGTAAGTTATATATATAGTAAGTTATATATATATATATCTGAGAGTAAGGAGAGAGAAAGAGAGAGAGACAGAGAGAGGTGCATACAGTGAGTAATAGCCTGTATACTGAAAACTTTGCTGTCTAACACTGTTACATCATATTTGTGTTATAATGCACATAAATTATTTTATTTACACACTATTTACATCTCTCAAGTAACAAATATTTCTCAAATGATTTTTCAGATATTTCTCAAATTTGCAACCTCATGAATTTCTGCAAATCCTCTGCAGTTGCAACCAATAACAGCTTTAACATTTTAAAGCAACAGTTCTCCAGAAAATGAAAACTATGTCATCATTTACTCACAATAATGTCATTACAAAAACTGAATTTAAGCAGTTTCACAGTGCAATTTTGACACCACATGCATTGTTTAAGTTACACTCACACATTGTTACAGTCAGAGAACTTCTCTACTGTAAATGTTGCTGTACCTCTAGTTCATGGGTGTTCAATCCTGCTCCTGGAGGACCAGTGTCCTGCAGAGTTTACCTCCAACTCAAATCAAACACACCCAAATCAGCTAACAGAGGTCTTACTAGGCAGGTTAGAAACTTCCAGGCAAGTGTGTTGAGACAAGTTGGAGCTAAACTTTGCAAGACACTGACCCAGGAGCAGGACTGAACACCCATGATCTAGATCTAATATAACTTGAGGTGTCAAGCCGCAATTTTACTGTAAATTGCTTTCACAAGTTGACCTACCCATCCAGATTTAACAGAAATTATAACAATCTGGCTTGTTGTTTCTGAAAGAGGAGTGCAAAATCCACAAAACCTCCAGTGGCTAGTTTGGGCAGGTACTGTGTTCTTTCAGTTATTTAGTGCCAAAATCTATGCAGCCCAGCCACCTGCCACATATTGATATTGTCTTGATGACCAAAAAGAGAATGAATGATAAATTAGGAATGGTGTAGGATGAGTTAGGATCAGTCAGTCTAGAGATTCTGGAGTTCATCCCAGCCATCCAGATGATCATATCATTCAGATTATCATTCTCTCTATCACCATTCTCAGTTTAAAGCATAAAATAGCAAGCTACCTCCAGAGTTTCTTAACGTGAATGACGAGTTCTAAACATTCTAAACATCTAAACAACTGCTATAAAAACATGCTGCAAGAGTTCAAGCATTTCACTCCCAAATATTCTTGAGCTTTTAACAAACAAAAAACATTCTGGGCTAATAAACAGCCCAGATCATCTCACTCTATATTCACATTCCTCCGTGTAGATTCAGATGGATATCAGAGAAAATGACAAATGAAATTGACATCAAATGAAATACTGCTGATACAACAGAATGCTCAACATACCGAACACTGTCTAGATAAGTCATAGTCCAGCCTGCAGATGTTCTTCACACACTCTGGAGTGAATTCACCGAACACTCACACTACTTTGAGCATGTGCGCTTTGAGTGAGTGTGTGCACAAACATTCTTCTTTCTATGTAAATTAGGCTTTTTAAAGATTTTGCCATATTTTACAGTCTGTTATTTATAATTTACCATTGTACTGTGTCTAGCTGTTAAAAGAGGCAGTAAATATCATTTTGTTTTAAATAGATGTTAAGTGTATGTTTTGTTTATTCAGTTAAAATGATGATATATCTGAGCACAGATACATGTTGGATATTTGTTGTATCCGAGGACATATTTGGATGTCTGCTGCAACCTCACAGCCCACAGAATGATCTGATCTACACACTCTGTTCTGCACTTGCCATTTGTAGCTGTGTTTGCAGCATTACATGAAGCATAATTCCTCTAGTGATAAATGTTAAAACAACACAGACAGCACACATAAATACACAGCATTACAAGCAGCAATTCATTTTTTGTGAACTCCCCTAACCCAGCATAAGCAATGTAAACTAGCGAGAGGCGCGCACTGACTTGAAACGACGCGAAAAGAAAATTTCAAAATAAAAGTCGCCAATTAGTAAACAGCAGAATCAACATATTATTACTCAAAGATAAACAGAAATAAACAAATACAAAATACAATGAAAGGATTTTAGTGAAAAGCAATGTTTTACATTAGAACTGTATTTACTTTATCTCGTTACATGAGTTTATAAGAAACTTCGCTTTGTCAGTTGTTGTAACTTCGTCAGCCATCTTGCCGCCATGGGGAAAGCACCTGCGCGCATGCGCGATCTGTGGAAGCGATGTATCTCAGCTCAATAAATACTGTCTGTGAAGTGGTGACTTATTTTTACGGATGAAAATACACACAATACATTTTATGTACGATTGAACTCATTCGAGAATTTACAAATATTTATTATTTATTAACTATAGACTAATATGCACGCATATCTTTTTTATTCACACGAATATTTAGACAGCTATCATATCCCATACTCCTCACTATTGTTTTATCCTCAACTGCCCTGACAGCGCTGCAGTTGGTGCACATATTGAGGGTAGGGAAGAATTTTTTTTACTGTCATTATTCACAACATTAAAATATTGCTACAACTATATATATGGAGATATTAGTCATTTTGGATTGAGAGATGTTGTCTCCACAGAGATCTTATTGCTTGATTTGACGTTTAAATAAATAAATTAAAGCACAAATGAAAATTCAGTCGTCAATCTTCCACTCAATGTTATATTTCAACCTTTAGTCCTTCAAAACACAAAAAACCATTTAATTTTTATCTGCTTGGGTAAAGTCAAATGATTATTTGTGTTATTACAGCTACTTGGGTAATCAGTTGAATTACTGGTACTGTATTCAATTCCGTTAAATTCAAATTTTTTATATAGCACTTTCTACAATGTTGCTTCAATGTATTGCTTTAAACAGCTTTACATATAAGACAAAAACACAAAAATAGGGTACTGTATTATGTATTACTGTACTGTATTACTGTATTATTATTAACGTTTGGTCTACTCACTTCTGCTAGAATGTAGTTCCTTTTGTATGTGGTGAAACAAAACGGAAAGCAAAATCAAGAGCGTGGTGTGAAAAACTCTGAGCTGTGAGGAAAATCTACTGCAATCTAATGCTTAATTCTGCCAGAAAACAGCTAGAAACCTCCTCTGGGATAACATCACAAATTCACTTACAATGAAAAAATGAAGCACTTCACACATTTTCTCAGGATGTCTGAGGGTAACAGATGCTATTTACATCACTTCACAAAATCAGAGCACTTCAAAGTCCTGTATTGATTAGCTGCCTAATGCTTCCCACAATATCCCACAGACATTGGAGAAGGAAACATGTTACATCCAGAGTACTAGCAACCACACAAAACATCCCAGAAACTACATAGCAATCATACAAACCAGTTAGCAATGGCCAAGCAACCACTCAGAACAAAAATAACACTCAGAACACCTTAGCAATGTAACAACCACCTAGCAACTAACCAGGTCACCCTAATACATATCTACTAAATTTACAAGAAATGTAAAATGTGCTGAAGGGACAACAGGCAGAAAGAAAAGTGTTATCCGCCTTTTACTTACACAAGCTGCTCTAAAAAGCTGTAACCAGGCAACACTACTTCAAACAGAAGTGTCATCACAGCACAGGGTTTCCTTGGAAACAGGTGACTGAGACAATTTGTGAGTGTAAAGGTGTGAGGGATGCCTCTCTTAAAAGCAGCCACCTCTGTTCACAGAGGTCTGAGGAGCTCACCTGAGGCCACATAATACACCACATGAACTCTCTGAACACCCCCTGCCCCCTATTACAGATCTGAATAATGAATTTGGCTTCTTCTTAACAAATTGCTTTATTTGTTCTTTTTATTTTCAAGAGACACAAAACAAGGTAATGTATTTAATGCACAGACATGATAACATTATTTATAGCTCTACATGACTCTTAGGTTTAAGAAAGTTAACAGAGAGGTCATGATGGTCAGGAATAGATCTGAAGACAGACTGATTCATTATTATTACATGACTCATCCTGGACTTATTCCATCAGTAACTGGTGTCATGGCTGGTAGTTGTAAATGTTGTTTGACTTTCACTGAAATGTACAGCAGTGGTCTAAAGTGATGTCTGACCTACGAAACTTTTAAAAAAATCTCCACTTTTTATTCAAACAAATTATTAAAGGTCTAATAAATATTTTGTATCTATGTTGTATAATTGTGCTTGGAACATAAAGTAATGCTGAGCTTTAAGAAAAAATCTAAAGAGACTTGGAAGAATATTGCTTGACAATCACACAACCATGTCTTGTACTATCAAAATACTTGTTTTACGTTTACAGGACACATGGGTCACATTTACAAGTGGGTCACTGTGATGTAGCACTTAGGTTTGAATGCAAAGAACAACAACAAACAGTTTGGAAAGATTTATTTTGTGTTAGTTTTTCCTCAAGTAACGGTCACATGAAAGGTGCACATTCCATGGTGACCGTTATTGGAGTAAAGCATTCAGGGTAAAGTTGTACAAATAATGTTTGTATATTAATGTTCAAGTTTCTTGTCTTACCGGTACTGGAAACTGCCTAGTAGGAGGGGCCCGTGAACAGGAAACTGTCTATATGTCATCCTGAAAACCATGGACCATTGAGGATGTTTAGACTTAAACTCCATTAATGTTTATACGTTTGATGGGTTTCAATGCAATAATATAACTTTAAGAGGGGATGAATATCAAGGTATTGTCTGTAAGGTTAAAGGTCATTTGTAAAATGTGTAAAGTACACATAGTTTTTTTTTTTCCTTTTTCTTTTTGTGTTTGGATATTGAAATCCTGATGTACAATGGATATTTTGCTGTTACACCTTCTTGGACCTTGTGGCATGTGGTATTAAAAACAAATTTTCCATTGACATTTTTGGAGTTTTTGCTGTTTTTGCTGCCTGTTTAGCCACTGCACCGACCATCTTACCACAATCACAATTACATGACACATGCATAAGAACATGACCACATTATAAAATGTATATGAATTTTTATGTGCACGTAAACATGGTATTTCTTTGACGTTTAAATTACTAACATCACGTCTAGAGATATCTTAATCCTAATCTCAGGATCTCTCTTGGTTTAGACCTAATGCCTCCCAGCAAATCAAGAATTGATTACTGACTTATTTCAGATAACTTACTGTTATTTGTTAAAGACTGCGCTATTTCGGCAGCACCTTTGACAGACCACTGTGCTATTTCACTATTATTCAAACCAAATTACAATACTTTAAGGATTAAGGAATATTGGAAATGTAATTCTGATTTACTTAATAATGAGAGATTCCATAATAAAGATTTAATTATGAAAATTAAGAATAGTAGTAACCTTAATTCTAATAAAGCCAGATGGGAGTTCCTAAAATTTAAAATTCGTGAATTATCTATTAATTACAGTAAAATACTTGCCAAAGTAAGGAGACAACAGGAATATAATATTATTTATGAGATTAACAGATATTGTAATGAGAGTGTATTGAATGACACTGAAAAAAGCAAAATGTTTTCTCTAAAATTAGAACTGGACAATCTTTACATTAAGAAAGCTGAAGGTGCATACAGTATATGCGTTCTAGAGCCAAATGGATAAAAGAGGGTGAAAAAAGTTCTTCTTACTTTTGCAGATTAGAAAAAAGACGACAGTTGAATAACTCAATCCTTTCACTAATGATTGATGATGTTGAATGCACAGATCCTATTATAATAAGAAAATCTATCAATTCTACAGTGACTTGTATTCTTCCAACTTCTCCCAAACAGAGTGTAATGATTTCTTTGATTGAATAATAAATGTTATTCCCCACATTGACAATGATTGGAAAGACTGTTGTGATGCTGACTTGCATATTGAAGAACTTGACTCAGCGGCTCAGAACCTGAAATTAAACAAATCTCCTGACCCTGATGGGCCTCACAGCCAACTTTTACAAATTCTTTTGGAATGATATCAGACTATTATTATTTAATGCTTTTGTTGAATCCATTGAAAAAGGCTCTTTTGGCCCCACCATGAATCAAGGTCTGATTACATTAATCCCTAAACCAGTTGGCATTAATAATTTGGCATTGATAATTTAATTAACGAATCACAAACAGGCTTCCTTAAAGGAAGATCTATTCATAATATAAGATTGGTGATGGATTTGGTCACTTGACAGAGGATAATTATTAACAGAGCACACAAATAACACATGAAATACGTGGTACTTTTCCCCATCATCCAGTCGCTCTGACTGGCATACTTTTAATTAAACAAAACCAGGCACGTGCATTCATTCAGTCACTGATTAGGTCACATGACATACACTTTGCAGTGTGTGACAAAAACAAGATTGGGATAAACAAATACAAATGAGAGCATAATACATATACATTAACACCCCTACTTGCTCTCACATTTTTATTCATTTCAATATAATTATTCAATATATTATAAAGTTCATACACCAAACATAAACATATCAAATTTCATTAACTTAAGCTTTGTTGCTGGTTTTGTTAGTACATCTGCAACCATATTGTCAGTTGGACAGTACTCCAGACTAATCCTGCCTTCATTTATTACAGATCTCACAAAATGGTATTTAATGTCCACATGTTTACATCTCTGTCTATACACAGGATTTTTTGCTGGGCTATGGCACCCTGATTGTCCTCATAGACCTTAGACTCAGACCATCAATGTTTTGTAGCAATTGCTCTAGGTATAAGCACTCCTGTACAGTCACAGCCAACGCTATATACTCAGCCTCACAAGTGGACAGTGCAACAGTAGGCTGTCTTTTGGCCTTCCATGAGACAAATGGACCATTTTGTTTAGGCTAATGCAGTAACCTGTAATACTTCGTCTATTAGTTACATCAGTTGTCCAATTTGCATCACTGTATGCATGCATCAGGTTCCCTTTCAGGAACTTGAGCTGCGTCTAAACGCTATGGGAACGCTATCAGCTTTTATGCACTCTGAAACACCTGTCACAACAATCAATTGCGGGGCGTAGCGTCACAGACGGGGTGACGTCATGACCGGGAAGCAATAAAAGCACGTGCGCTGCGCGACTCGGGTTAACTTCTTTCATTCAGCGAAAGCGCTCTGTGTTGCATTGTATGTCAGTTGTTTGTCTTTCTGTGTGTATTTCGCTGGGGATAGCATTTAAATAGAATGCCAAAGGCGAAGGGAAAGACAGGGGGTGCAAATGAACAATTTAGAGTGTGTGTTCCTCCCTGCCCGCGTTTTATTATGGGTGGAGGCACAGAAGCAAGCGGAGGCATTCCAGTGGTTCCTCCCTCGCCGCTCTCACTCCCTAGGGGCTGCTAGATGGGAGCAGCCCCGCCCATGTACCACCTCATCATATAGGGCCACCCAGGAACAGAGCATCGCCTCCCGTTCCCCCCCTCTTAGGATGCGGGTGACGCAGCGCTGAGGCTCGAAGTCCTCTAAACAAGACCTAAGGACTGTTATAGCCTCTAAGAGGATTTCGGGCCAAAGTAAGAGGCCCTGACTGTGCATCCGGGCCTCAGAGGGTAGCCGCACCTGGGGCTCGGTGCAGTCCACCGCATTATACAGTGCTCATGAGCCTCTGTATAATGTCCACCGCATTATACAGAGGCTATGCTGTTAACCCTGCCACCTCCGGTGCTTCAGGGCACAGTAGCTTCTCCCGAGCGTTTCTCCAGGCCCCTGCCCCGAGGGGTAGCGGAGGTCCCTAGAGAGTTTACTTCGGATGTTTCCTGCCGGTCAGCCGCTTCAAAGCACCGATTCTCTCATGAGAACATGCCAGAAGCCAGCCTTGAGAGGCTGGTACCCTTGAACAACTTTTTGGCAGCGTGGAAACTACTGACAGGGGTATCTCAATGGGTCCTGCATACTATAGAACTGGGATACAGAATCCAGTTCAGTTGTCACCCACCTACTTTCGGGGGATCCTCTTCACTCTGGTAGAGCCTATGCAGGCTCAGGTAATGGAACAAGAAGTAGATACTCTTCTGAGGAAGGAGGCCATCGAGGTGGACCCTCCTCAGCTCAGAGAATCAGGGCTATACAGCCGTTACTTCATAGTTCCCAAGAAGGGTGGGGGATTGCGTCCCATCTTGGACTTAAGGCTCTTGAACCGCTCAGTCAAACAACTGAAGTTCAAGATGCTCACGGTGAAGCAGGTTATATCCCAAATCATATCCGAGGACTGGTTTGTCACCATAGACCTAAAAAAGGCCTATTTCCATATTTCCATCCTTCCTCAACACAGGAAGTTTCTGAGGTTTGCTTTCAGGGGCGAAGCTTACCAATTTTGAGTACTTCCTTTCGGCCTTGCACTCTCCCCCTGCACTTTCAACAAAATGCGTAGATGCAGCCCTGGACCCGCTGCGGCTTCAGGGCATTCGCATTCTAAAGTACATCGATGATTGATTGATTTTGGCTCCCTCGGAGCATTTGGCGATTCGACATTGAGATGTCGTCCTCACCCACATGAAAGAGCTGGGGTTCAGACTGAACACCGAGAAGAGTGTGCTTTCTCCAGTACAGGGAACCACCTATCTTCGTGTTGTTTGGCATTCGACTACGATGCGGACACAACTGTCTCCCGCTCGAGTAGATTTGATCCTCGCTACAGTCACGAGAATCAGACAAGGCCAGTCACTCACTGTCAAACAGTTCCAACGACTGTTAGGCCTTATGGCAGCAGCGTCCAATGTGATACCTTTTGGCCTGCTATACATGAGAGCTCTACGGTGGTGGCTCAAGACCAAGGGTTTTTCCCAGATGGGAAATCCCTTCCGCATGATCGAAGTCACAAGACGGTGCATCCATGCTTTCGACATGTGACGGAAACCTTGGTTCCTCTCGCAGGTCGCCGCATTAGGCTAGCGTATTCATCAGATCTCTGATTTACATTTGTCGGCCTAGGTGGCCTTTCTACTAGCCATCACCTCTCTGAGGAAAATTGGTGACCTACAGGCCCTCCCAGTGGCCCCGACTTATCTAGACTTTGCGCCTTGCCTGGCCAAAGCACTTCTCTACCCGCGAGTGGGTTATGTGGCCAAAGTGCCCTCCTCGACCCTATGGCCGGTCATGCTCCAGGCCTTCTGTCCTTCTCCCTTCAGGGACAAAGACCAGGAGAAGCTAAATTGTGTGTGTCCAGTGCGAGCACTGCACACCTATGTCCACAGAGCTGCCCAGTAGAGAAAAACTTTTGGTCTGTTTTGGCCCACACAAGAGGGGTCAACCTGCCTCTGAGCAAATGCTTAGCCGCTGGATTGTCGATGCCATTTGCATCTCCTATGAAGCCTCTGGACTTTCCCCTCCTTTGGGGACCAGAGCTCCCCTGACCTTAGTCAGGTTTTACAGCCTGGATGTTCAGGCCACTCCTAGGTCCTCTGTCCTTGTGCCTTAAGGCTGCAACAACAGGGCAGGGGTTCCTTCACTATGGCGGAGTTGGCATCTCGTTCCCATAGCATTTCGACGCAGCTCGTGTTCCTGAAAGGGAACGTCTCAGGTTACGTATGTAACCCTAGTTCCCTGAAGGGAATGAGACGCTGCGTCTCGAGGCCATACCTCAGGTAACACCTGCCTGTGCCCGCTTCATTCATATTCGAAGCTAACCCGAGTCGTGCAGCGCACATGCTTTTATAGCTTCCCGTGACACCACGCCCCGCAATTGATTGTTGCGTCAGGTGTTCCAGAGTGCATAAGAGCTGAGCATTTCGACGCAGCGTCTCATTTCCTTCAGGGAACCAGGGTTACATACGTAACCTGAGACATTCTCACTGGCACCTTTCCTATAGCACAGTTCTTTGTTTTGGGTGCCTTTCAAATATCTTAAAACATGCTTAACATTATTCCATTGTTCTACAGTTGGCTTAGTAAAATATTGTGACAGTTTACTTACTACAAAACTTAGGTCTGGCCTTGTACATGTTGCCAGGTAGATTAAGCTACCTACTGCCTCCCTGTATTTTCTGATATCACTCATTACCTCAGCATCATCAGTGTAATTTAGTTTTTGTTCACAGGGGGTAGCTCTAGACTTACAATTTTGCATGTCAAAACTCTCAAGTATTTTCTCGACATACCTGCATTTTGACATTTTAACACAATCAACACTTTGCTCAAAATCAATGCCAAGAAAATGTGTTAACTTCCCCAAATCCTTCATTCTAAATTATGACATGAGCATCTCTTTTACACCATTAAGCACATTCATATCGTTGGCTGCAATAATCAAGTCATCAGCCCATATGATTATGAAAACTTTCTCAGTTTCTGTAACCTTTGTGTAGACACAAAGATCAGCTGGGTTTTGAACAAACTTGATTTCACATAGATAGTCACGCAACATTCTATTCCAGTTCCTTCCTGACTGTTTCAGTCCATACAGTGATTTTTCCAGTTTATACACCAGTTTTTCATTGCTTTGAGGTTTTACCTCATAACCCTCTGGCTGTTCAATATAAATCTCACACTCTATTGGTGCATGTAAATATGCGGTTTTCACATCCATTTGATGAACAACCAAATTTTCCTGTACCGCTTTTTGAATCACCACTCTGATACTAGTCATACTGGCAGTTGGAGAAAAAGTCTCATTATAGTTCACACCTCTCTCCTGACTGTACCCTTTGGCAACATATCGTGCCTTGTATTTGTCTGTTCCATCACTATCCTTCTTAATTGCATAGACCTATTTACCCCCCACTACTTCTTTACCTACGGGTAGGTTGATCAGGGTAAAGGTCCTATTTTCTTTTAATGACTGTACCTCCTTATCCATAGCTATAACCCACTCATTCGCGTTTATTGATGTTACAGCTTCTTTGTATGTTTGGGGTACATTGCATACAAGTCTGTAACAATAATCAATGTTAGTTACATCACTTTCAAAACCACAAACATAATCATCTAAATAACCTGGCATTTTCCTCTCTCTGGCAGGATTTCTCCTCTGTTCAGGTTTATCTTCATTCATTTGTGTTTGGCTTCTACACACTACTGGTTCTTTTACTGTGGGCTGTCCCTGAGTACTCTGTAGCTCAACATCAGGGCTTTTGCTAGATTCCCTAGGATTATTCCTGATCCCGAAATCATCATCATCATCGATCGGTATCACATCTGTCTCAGCACTAATTTTAGATACAAACTCCACTAGTCTGTGTTTCTTTATTTTCTTGCCATTAGGATAGTAGATAATGTATGCTGGACTATTCTTATCATATCCAGTGAAAATACCTTTCTCACACTTTGAGTCCAACTTTCCTTTGTTATGTTTGTAAGCGTAACACGCTAACCCGAACTTCTGCATCCTAGAAATGTTAGGTTGTCTGCCTTTTAACATGAAGTAAGCTGTCTGTTTTGTGTGATTGTTGAAACATCTGTTTCTCACTACAGCAGCTGTCTGGACTGCATAGGTCCACAATGTATTTGGTAACCCACTTTCTATTAACATGCACCTAGCCATGTCGAATAAGGTTCTCCAGTTTCGTTCAGCTGTGCCGTTTTGGTGTGGAGAGTATGGAGCGGAGGTCTTATGTCTAATACAGCTTCTACTTAGTAATGCTTGGTACTCACTACCTGTGAACTCTGTACCATTGTCGGACCTGATGCACTTAACCTTTCCATATGGAGCCATGTCAGCAAGGATTTTTTCTGTGGCAGTCACTGTGTCACTCTTATTTTTCAAAAAATAAACAAACACGGCACTGGAATAATCATCTGTGAAAGATAATGCATACCTATGACCGTCTCTGTACACTGGGTCTATAGGCCATGCCAAATCTGTGTGTACCATTTCTAGAGCTGCCTTGGCTCTAGCATCTGGACCTCTATTCCTAGTCTCAATAAACTTTCCCTGTGTGCAGAATTCACAACGTGGGATTGGTTTATCTCCTCTACTCTTAATTTCTATACCTTCAGCAACATCCTGCAGTTTAATTACATCCTCATAATTGCAATGACCTAATATCTCATGCCAGGTCTGCAAGTCATAACATTTTTTGGTCAACACATTCATTGTCTATTGTGTGTAAATAGTACAGTTAGTTGTGCACGTGTATGGAACATTTGGTACCATCTCTATGTAGCAGAACGTTCTTCCCTTCTCTGAAGATCAATGTTGCTCCATTGGAGGTGGCTGCTTTCACAGAGAAAATGTCTTGTGGATATGTTGGGATGTATAGCGCGTTTCTTAGCATTGTTTTGAAATGCCGTCCTCTGCTGTCAATCAAACATACCACTGCATCCCCTCTGTTCACACGCAATGTGAGCCGGCCTGGAAACTGCGGTCAAACCTCTGGAACTTCGCAATGTCCGTGATGATGTGTGAAGCTGCACCCGCATCCACCATTAGGCCTCTCCTCTTGGCATCATGCTCCTGCATCTCAGTGTCGCTTGCCCGAAAAACATACTCCTTGACACCCGTATCCTCAGACTCAAGAGTTGTTCTTAGATAACATTCCAGTTAAAAAGATGGTGAAATATCTAGGCATCTCTATTTCCAGAGATTTGGAGAAAAGTATGAAAGAAGGTATCTTGAATAGCTGGTTACAGAGAGATTTTTGGGATTTAAATCCCAAATAAATTTTTGGGAGAATTCTTCTATCGAAAGTTGAATATCTATCTAGACTGATTTATCCAGCCTTTGCTTTAGCTCTCTCTTCAGTTATTATAAAAAACAAGCAACCAAAAAATGTATGACTTTATTTGGAGGCACAAAACTCATTATGTAACAGACTTCATTTGATTGTATTATGTGTACTGGTTTTGCGCTCGTTATGCGTGTGAGTGTGTAATGTAATTTTCCCCTCTGGGCTTGCCGTAGATAGGCAATGGGCATGCGCACCTCTCTGCACCTCTCTGGGTGCCACAGGGTTTTTCAGTTCGCTCTGGCATGCACAGCCATCATGTGGTGTAAAGACAAGGATGATTTATATTCGAGACAAGACCGCGACAAGATTAACAGACACGTGAGAATTGAGTTACCGCTGACGTTCTCTGGCGACAAGAGGCAGCGCTTTCTGTGTTGGGCACGGCAGTTCGAGGTCACGGTCAGAGCGCTCACAGAGGGAGATGGTGCTGCGTCCTATATTTATAAACTGGATTCTACCGATGCGGCTGAGCAACGCAGCATTTCTTTTGTGGGACAGCCTTCCTCATACTGTTCAGGCTGATTATACAGCAGCTGAGGAAAGACTCGGGGAGGCCTTTGGACAGCGGCAGTTTATGGTTCGCTTCAGACCCAGCCTATCAGCCCACCCTCGTGCTCCGCGGAAAAGGCTGGAGGTGTATGCGGCGGAGATCAGCAGGCTAGTGGACAAGGCTTTTCCTGAATATGGCGACTGAGCCCAAAGGGAAGAAAAATTTTGTCGTTTCCCTGCTGGTTTGGATCCTGTAGTCAGAGCTAAATGTCATGAACAGGGAGCATCGGATTTGGAGGAGGCTGTTATAATTGCAGGTCGGTGGGAAAATGCTAGAGATGAAATGAAAACTGATTACATGACTGGTAATGTGGCGAGAAATAATAATGATGGAGGAGCTGTGGCTGCTGTTTTTTCTGTGGTTGATAATGGAGGGCTTTATAGAGCTGTGGATCGATTGACAGAGGAAATGAGGGATATGATGGAATTGAGGCACTTGGGCGACAAGAACTGGAAACTGAAAGCCAGAGGGTGCCCTGGAGCAATGGACGGGTGGGAGAGAGACCGCTCTCAGTCTGATGGAATGTGCCAGTGTGTCTGCGGAGGTTATGGATGCCAGTCACGTGTTTTTGATGGCACTCAGAGGGGCCGTGATGGGAGTACAGTGCTCAGCATAAATGAGTACACCCCACTACATTTGTCAGAAAACCTTTCAGAAAACCTTTCAGAATCAACATTTTCTATGAGATACTATACTACAAAATACTCCCACAAATGTGGGCCATTGATTGCAAACAAGATTTGTTAATTTGCACACACAAAAAAGTGATTTTCCTAACAAATTCATTCAAGCCCATGTTGCAAAAGGTGAGTCTAATGATTCATTTAAGAGGCGTCCAGCAGACAGGTGACTATAAAAGGGCATTACTTAACAAAGAAAAGCCCTTACCATTTCATGCTGTAAGCAATGGCTCCCCATGGAAGAGAAATGTCACAAAATCTGAGAAAGGAAATCATTTCTTTACACAAAAAAGGTGAGGGCTACAAGAAGATCAGCAAAGCTTT
>JAZGTK010008460.1:0-18263 GCA_036877625.1 Ambastaia sidthimunki
TCTCGGTCTGTTACAAACAAACACATCTACAGTAACACCATCACATCTGACCAATCGGAAATTAGCATAGGGTGACATCACTATCATGCATGTTCAAACTGTAAACATTTTAAGGATTAAAACAGCATAACAGGATAAAATGTTGATGTTCTGGAATCTATATCATGTTTGCTGTTTATTTACTCTATTCTAAACACCCTATTTTATTCCTAATATTTGTGAAAATCACATTTTAATTACCATCTCTGAACAAAACTGTTCTAATTTATTATTTTTCAAGGTCCACTGAGATTTATTAATATTTAAATTAGCGCCTCCAGCTCTGGCAATGGTAAAATATTAAAATCAATTTTGGGTAGAAATTGTTTTTCTCAGCCCTTTAACTCAAAGTTAGAGAAGATGAAAAATAACATGTATTAACCACAACAAATAAAACTAAATCTTACTCTTAAAGTTACATTAATTTTAGGTGATTAAAGATGCAATCTGTGATTTTGTTTCTTACAAATGAACAAAAATGGTTATTGAGCAAATACATGACAGATCAGTGTTCAACACAAACTCCCCACCTTACCCCAATTTTCAACGATAACTTTATAATAATGATTTAAAATTTAAGGGCCTGGTCCAACTTCATTGGAAATGTAAAACTGCTCTAAACTGCTGTTGGAACCGGACAGCTCAAATGATAAATTATTATGATATATTTATGATTAATATATATTTACCATTGCAAACCAGGGTAAGGTAGAAATCTCATGTTAAACACGGATCTTCTTAATTTCTTTTAATTTTTAACCAAAGAATTGTAGCTGTAAGAAAATAACACTGCAAGTAGCTGGTAATTGTGTTTCAAACAGAGATGGCGCTAGAGAGGTAAAAATTACAGACGGCAGCTTTAATGTTGCTTTCGTTAAAACACGTGTATAGGTACAGAACAAACCTTTATCTTTAACTTTTTACTAAAACACCCTGTCATCATATCTGTGTGTCATACTGAACAGCTACTCCATATTTATTTTACTCTGTAAGGACATCCAGGTTGTTCCACCCCCTGTGTTTTGTCTATTTTTACATTAAACGTATAATCAAAGGCTGATCTTCTCGTGTGTGTGTGTGTGTATGTGTGTGTGTATAGGTCTGTGTGTATAAAGCAGCGTGTCTAAGCGGCCGCTGTATATGTTAATGAGAGAAGCGACAGAGAACATCCTGATATTCTCACATATTCAGTCTCCCATCTCTGCTGAGACAGCAAGGCCTGGCCCCAGGGGTCTTGAGAGAGAGAGAGAGAGAGAGAGAGAGAGAGAGAGAGAGAGAAGGAGAGAGACCATGAGAAGGGTGAAAGGAAATGAGGGCAAGAGAAAAGGAAGTAGCAAACCAAAAAAATGTGGCAACATTGTAGCATCACATTGTGTAGACTTAAGTTACACAATAAACTTTTCTTGTGTCTCTTTGTTTACTTAAAAATCTCTCTCACCAAAAACTACATTTCCCATGAGACCCTGAGATGAGTGGAAAAATACATTACATTAGTCTGGACTGGAATAGACTGGATTTTTCCCCCAGAGTGATTTACCTTTAAGTCATAATAATAATAATTAAGGTGGAATGATTTGTTCCACTGATGTAAAGCTAAGCTAGCATTTTTGGGCAAGATAAAAATGAGTTTAACCTGAACACCTAAACTTGCTCAGCTAGCATTGCTCAAATCACTATAGCTAATAAGGGGAATTGCTATTCTTTGATATATTACCATTCATTTGATGTTTTACCAATATATCTGACTTTAGAAAGTGGGAAGTTTTGAGGCATTAGAGAATAACGTAATGTTAACAGTAAAATGTTAGCTTTGTTAGAGATAATGGGGTAATGCAAATTTCAACAAGTTTTCGATTTAAAAACGTCAGTAAGTTTCTCTTTCCAAGACACGCAAAAACTTGCTTGAGCAACACCTTTCTCAATTATCGTCTTTTTCCAATTAAAAGGAGAAAAGGTGTGTGTTTCTCTCGGAACATAAATCAGCACCTTTTTAGTTGAGAAGTGATTATGAATTATAGACAAGTTCTGAAGCAGAGTGTCTTGGCTAGTGTAACTTTTGACTGGCAATTGTCTTTGTCCCATAGATGGACCTTATCATTGTCTCTGATTACAGACAATGCACACTCAAAATGATAAAGAAACACAATGCCAGAGGTTCAATTAGTATTTACTCAAACATAAAGCTGAACTAAATCAGAGATCCTTTCTTAAGACAGGCATGGGCAAGTAGTTCCAGAAAAAAGGATCTGTGAGCCATACCTAGGGGCAGGTACTTGAGGTATTGTCTACTTGTCTTTTTTGACTTGACTTTGAATAAGAACCACCTACAAAATATATGGCAACCTGCTACAAACCTCTAACAATACCTAGCAAACCAAGTAGCAACACCTTAGCAACCACCTTAGGAACTGCATAGCAACACCCTGGCAACCACTCACACCACTCTGACTGCTACTTTTGCAAGTACAAACCTCACTATGCATGTGGTTTTACTTGCATTATCTCTCCTTGGTTTTTCTGCTACAGTATCTGCTTCTTTCTTCCTTCACTGCCCTGCGCTAATGTCCTCACATTAGAGGTAACGCCTCATGGACGCTGGAGGACAATTTCATTTTCGATGCCCTGATGCCTCTCTTCTGCTCACTTTGTCAGGTTGGATAAATCCACACTGAAATGAAACAACCTGATTGGTTTAGTCGTCAGAACTTTTTTGCAGATACGAGAGCCAGGCGCAAACCGAAGGGCTTGTGGAGGAGGTTTCGACTCCAGAAGGTGATTGGTGGACCTGAATTGACCTTCAGGTTTGTCTGAAGCAATATCATCAATCATTAGCAATCCAGAAGTAGTAGAAGACAAGGGTGAAAACCAGGACACAAACCAATCTGAATTCACACTACAGCGAACATCATTTGAGGAAATCCACTTTACAGCTATACCTTTCACACCATGAGATAAATGTCTTTCTGCAAAATCTTGTTCCTTGCTTAAAGAAAAATGCAATATTGCTGCATACCCTACAGGGTCAAATACATCTGGACAAACCCATTTGATGAATTTTGTCATTTTGGCTACACCCAATACTGAAAGGTGTAGAAAATCAAGCATAAAGTCATACAATGTCTTACAATGTCTTACATGTAGTGTTCAGATATTTACACATTTTTGGCCATGGTGTAACTTCAAGGTCACAAACTGATGTCAAAAAGTTTACTTGTCTAATTCTTTCCAGGCCTATAAGAATAAACCATTAGAGGACAGAAACAGTAGGAGAAATGTTTTAAATATTCCAGGAAGCTCAGCCATAATTCCCTTAATCCAAATAACGGATTCATATTCATACAGTGCAGTTAAGGTGAATCAAGCCTCACAAGCCCGTGAAATATCAAACGTGAACTTATACAAGGTCAGCGGAAACTAAAACAAGATCGTCCTGCGTTCGCTGTTAGTTTTCGGCTTCTGTGACATGACAAGACAGAATCAGAGTAATAGTATTTTATTTCCCCACAGGCCACGATGCAGACACAACCGCTCATGATACAAGACAGATCTGAGACAGGATTACAGGTAAGGAATTTACGATAAAAATTCTGTTGCCATTCATAGGCAAACAGAAACAGCTTTATGCGAATAGAATTATCACATGAACATCTATATGTACGGATATATTAAATTAGTCTTGGTCCTCGTCTTTTTCCATCACAGAAAGCACCTCCTCCACTACATAGCAACACCTTGGCAACCACAAAACTTGACCAGTGATCCTACTCCTACTCTCTCTCTCTCCTCGTGCTGTCTTCAGGTATTTCATCCATTTTCTTATTCTCAAAAGAACGTACCACTATACTTAAAGATATTTAAAAATTAATATTATAGATATTTAAAACCAGATAAATGACTGGCCACAAAAAGTCAGCCATTTTGAAACACAATGCTTCAGTATTTTTTTTCCCACCGGTCTATATTTGTTTCATGAGGAATAGCTGGCATAAAAGAGCATGAAAAAGAGCATGTAATGTTTCATGTCCGGATAAAATATCGAATTGAGAGTGAACGTAACCTAAGAGTGAGATCATACGCCACACAGGATGCTAAACAATTCAGCTTCTTACATCTGTGCAAAATTCTCTTATTAATAAGCTTGCGTGCAACATCTAATACAACACAGAATGAGAACAGCTTGTTAAACACGCCCCCAACACAGAAAAATCAACAAGAAGGAGGGGGTTACAAATGACTATAATATTTTAATTATACATATATCATGAGCCGTAAATCAACCCACGTTCTAATAAGTTACATGACTGATTTGAAATAACCTTCACTGGTCTCGTCTCCTGCAGAGTTTTCCAGCGAGATCTTTGCATGTGCCGGCATCTCCTGTGGCCCTCATCACACGTGATGTAGCGCTTAAGCTCTGCGGTCAGTCTCTGTAAGCTATTACCTTGTGTTCATAAATTACGCAATGTTTTGCCCCAAAACTGAAGTTACGCAAGCATGCTGGACCGGCCTGTAAGGGAACAGTTGTTATGGCAACTAATCCAGACAAAACTCTGGGCTAAAGCAATTAACTGGAAAAAAGTTAGAAATAAAGGAATGTCAGATGTCATTTGTTAACTTTTAGAGGTTTATATAATGCCCACAATGCTAAATATGTTATACTGGATAGTCTTCATTCGAATTGCTTCATTCTATTTGATGGAGGTCCCCTGTACACAGATTTTCGAGAAGTGAGTACCAGGGACGGTTCTAGGGTCAGGGGAAATCCTGCTTAGCCCAAAAACATCCACGTATGTGTCCGAATACACTTTAAATAAAATATAACTAGAAATGACATTGCATCTCTTTCAAAACATAATGCCATATAGTCTTTCAACAGTGTTTATTAAAATAATAACTCACAATGTCTTAAACTAAAAGCATTTATCCACCATCATTCTTAATGCTGATATCTGCTATTATAGCATGTAATCATTATGAAATCCACAAAAGAGAAACCATGATGCCAAATTGTTACTGCTTGTCAAATATAAAAGCAAACCAAACTCAGTGACAAAAAAATGCATGCTATTAAAAAGTCAACATTAAACATTAATAATATATATATATATATATACCAGTACCAGACCAGTGACAGTATATATGCACCAGTGCTATACAAGTCACATGACCCCATCTCTCCGTTTAAACGCATTACAATCAAGCCAATAAACAGCAAATAGCCTTACCTCACTGAAGTCGCATGTCACACTTTGCTGTTGTCCCAGTGATTTAACTCCTTAATTTTAATATTAAATTTTAAAATCCATTTTTAATTTTCATATGAATTGATCGACTCTAGTACACACAAACAAACCGCCAGTCTTTAAAAGATCTAATGCCATTGGCTGAATTGTATCTCCCTTATAAATTGTAATCGATGATTGGCCAGTTTACATGTCAGTCAGTTCTACTAGTCTTAGTGGGCGGTTCTTGTCAGGTTTGAGTGACGGCGTAAGTTGACGAGACGACAACAGATCTGCGGTTTAGTTTTATTAGAAATTATTTTAATGGCAATTAAACTTAGTAATGATGCGTACCAGCTATACTAATAAAATATTCAGGAATTTACTAAAAATATTCGGGCTTAAATCCTGGCAGCACACCCCTAGCGCCGCCCCTGGCGAAACGTAAGAAGCTTTCAGATGTTATATTGTGATGTTTGTCTTTATGTTTGTCTTAATCCATAACTTTTTTAGTTTAAAATGAACAACGTCAGATCCGTGATCAACACACACTTCCTATCGCAACAGTAAGTTTATAACAATGTTTTTTGTAAATTGAACTGTGGGTACAAATTTGCAAAAAATGTACATCTGTAAACACAAATATCCAGCTTCTGTATTGCATGATCGGGTACTGCGTTTGTAGCTTGTTTTTAGATTGTTTAGTTGTTTAGAATATAAACTTGTCATCTACTTTAAGAAAAGTATTTAAGTACCCTGAAATTTTATGTTTCAAACAGAGATGGCGGTAAAGAGGCAAAAGTTACAGACTGCAGCTTTAATATTGTTGGGGCTCTTTGTGTTGGATTAAGATAGTGGCATTAAACTGGAAGCACATACTCTCAGATTTGAATTTGGAGAGACCATGTTGAAAATCATTACGTGTGAAATAGGAAAATGTTGTGGTTTAGGGTAGCAGGTGTCTTTATTTATCTGGTGAAACAAAAACTGCCCAAAACACTACAAAGCTCTATTATCTTTCTTTCTAAATCATAAAGTTTGGCATAGTCCATGAAAAACTTTCTCACATTTCCTACAAATTATGTAGAATCGCTCAGATGAGAAGTTTTATTTGGGGAAAACCATCAGTTCAGGGCCAATGCTTGCAGTGTTAATAGGCAACAGTTCTCTCATGGTTGAAGGAATTAGATGAAAGCAGGTTTTAAAGACCTAAAAAGAGTGGATACCCATATCTTGGAGGTTTTTATTAACGTTTCTTACTTAATATTCAAAATGGTGTCAAATTTACAGGTTGTGATTCATGATATTGGGGCGGGGCAATTATAGACAGTATATATATTATATGGACAGTATATACTACAATAGAAATGTGTCGACTGGCAGGTCTGTTGTTGTGAAATTCATGAAGAAAGATATATTAAAATGCATAGTGTTATTAAGCCCAGACAATAAAGAGCATTTATTTTTTTAAAGGTTTTAACTTTGTTTATGGGTTAGTAGATTGTTTAAATGGATGTTTCTCGGATAATGTCTCATATTTTCATTTTAATTTATTTTGTGCTACAAGTCAGTTTTGTTATATAATATTATATAATATTACATTTTATAAGATTATAGTTTCAATCTTTCCATCATATAAACGCAAACACGCCATTCCCTGAATGCAAAACTCAAGCCTTATTTGCATCAACAAGATCGTGTTCAAATCATATTCCCCTTGCACCCCTAGAGTATTGAAACACATCCATGCAGCGCATTATGGAAACGAAGCGCACGTTCACCGACTGTCCACACGCGCCGGGTGCCGGACGGTCCACGGGCCGCGCTCAATCCCAACAGTAGATGGCAGCAACCCAAGAAACCTGATCCCGTCGGGTCCACCACAACTCTGTCTCTCAGTTGTGCAGTAGCACTCGCAAAGGAGGCAGCGGTGGTTCGAGACGTCAAATGAAACAGAAGAGACGCCAGCTGCTCCTTTCGAGTTTTACGCGTAGCCTGTGCTCCGCACCCGGAGACAGCACGTTCTGAAACCACCATGGAAGACAAATCCAATTCATTTTCGAGCAACAAAGAGGAAAAAGTGGATGGGAATAATGTGTTCCAAAGGCAAGACTCGATCTTGAAGAACAGCATGGGCAGCCAGAACATGAAAGACCACGGCAACTCTGTGGGTGGCAAGGGGGACCGCGAAGAGACTATGGTCGGTTTTGACGATATAGATGCTGCGTCTAGGCAATACGGCTTTATGCAGCGGCAGTTTGGAGCCATGATGCAGCCCGGGGTGAATAAGTTCTCGTTGCGGATGTTCGGCAGTCAGAAAGCCGTGGAGAAGGAGCAGGAGAGAGTCCAGACGGCTGGATATTGGATCATTCACCCCTACAGTGATTTTAGGTAAGGAGTGTGGAAAGTCACCTTCCGAGGCGCATGCCGTCACGCGCACTCCGGTCCGCAACACATAATAAAACGAGCTCTGCTGGTGCTGTCAAAACACACGTCCATCCATGTGAGATGCTTCAAAGCTTCTTATTCGGTTTGTGTGGCGTTTTAGGGAGCCAGAGGCTAAAAGCACGCAATGCCCTTGGCATGCGTGAGGCTGAATGTCATATTTGTGAACAATCATCATGGGACGTATAAGACCTGCCATCATCTTTGGAAAAATATGCGGTGCGCACGGTGAACGATTATGCAGCAATATTTGGCATTATAAACGCATAGCTGTCCGCGTCTGCTGTAGGAATTAATGAGGGTTGGTTACAACATCAGAAATGTGATGTGGCCAAAACATAAGGATTATTCTATCGTTTTCTTATATCGTACGATGCTATGGGGCTCACCAGATAACAACCCATGCCAATTTTAGCGCTGGTATAGTTGATCTAAAGCAGTTTAACGTTAATCGCGTTAGTCAGGTGAATGAAGGAGATTGGGAAACGCAGTGACACCCAGAAGTATGTGTACAATTCACCCGCTTGTGTAAGATGAAGTAATGGCAAAATCGGTTCAGATTATACTACTACGGATAAAGACTTTGACATTTTAATATTTGGACACGGCTATTTTGGACGTAGTTAACGTGAATTATTACATAACCGATATAATAACAATTATCCAGAGAACTGCACCAAAGGGAGTTGAGTAATCCACTTAGGTTGGAAGTGTCCTGTTAGTTACTTCATTACGCATAGATAGATAGATAGATAGATAGATAGATAGATAGATAGATAGATAGATAGATAGATAGATAGATAGATAGATAGATAGATAGATAGATGGGGGAACTGGAATGTTTACGTCTTGGCCACTCTCTCTCTATCTCTCTCTCTCTCTCTGTCTGATAGGTGACGATGCACCTCACGTGCTCGTTTTGCCCTGGCAACTCCTCACCGCACCGAGAGTTCATTGCAAACATCAGTTTCACTTCCCATCTGCCCTGTAACGCGCCGCTCTCCGTGGTGCTGAAAAACAGCCCCTTGTTCGACATGAATGCCGAGAACACTATCCCGTGTCAATAGCTCGACTCCCACCTGTCTTACTGTTTTATTTATTTGATGCACTTGATGTACTTTCTGGCACATCATCTGTAAAGTTAACATAACACCCCACATATTACATTTCCTTCCTGTCCTAAACCAGACCAGACTTATTCCTTTACGTTTTGACTTGGCTTAATATTTTCGATCAAATATTAAACCGCAATTTTAACAATAAATATCATATTAGTTGTTTTTAGTTTTTTTAGAACATTATTATATTTCAAAGAATAAAATAGTTCACTGTTATTGTTTGAGCGGATGATGTCATTTTTGCCAGGGGAGCTGTGCAAAATAAATGACTAGCAATTTGTTAAGAAATATTTACCAGTCTCTTGCCTCCAATCTAAATGTTTTAAACAAGACTTGTTTTTCTGGAATATTATTTTTAATACTGATAATCAATTTTAATTTGTATGTCCTCATTATCACTTCCCATCCTGCAAATATTTTTTGTAATATCTGGTTCGAAAAAAGCTGCCAGTTGCATGTAACTCACTCTCACTGAGCTGGGGAACATTTTAGCTATTAATTTCATCCTGATAAGTTTCATCCCATTACTTTGAGAAACTAATCAAGTTATAATTATTAAAGTTAAAGTATCTAATATGGCCTGTGTTCAAATTGCACTGCATGTCAGTGATAGTTCATTGTTTATTTCCTGTCTCGAACTTACAGCTTTGTAGATTTCAACCCATCATCTTTAAGCACTAGGCTACACCATGCCTGAAACAGATCAGAACAGTTTGTGTAAAGCCCTCCAACATCAGAGCAGGGAAGGTGAGATCGGATTAGATGTCCAACACATGCTAAATGAGCTTACAGACGCTCTGAACCCTGTGATGTAACGTGATTGACCTTTCTGTCATAACGCACGAAGGGCAAAACTGCTTAACAATCATTAGTTGTATACACAGCTTAATAAAGAAGGCCGGTGTGTTTGTATGTTTAAAGCTGCAGTCTGTAACTTTTGCCTCTATATCGCCATCTCTGTTCAAAATGCAACCGTTGCAGTTTTTTTAACACAGGTGGAAAGTTTAAAATCAAATCAATTGACAATCTACAAAACGCCCTCATTCTCAGCACAAACACACAACAGCAGCTTGGTTTTCTGCTTTCTGTTTACTGCTGTGACGTAACACACAGACAAATTACATCATACTTATTTTCCCATGAAATCTGACCTGACAGCTTAAACTATAAATCATGATTATAAATTTACCATTGTGAACTGGGTAAGGTAAACCGGCTGTTTTGAGTTTTTGAATAGATTATAGAAGTGACGTGCAGGCCAAGAATGGTAACCCATATTCAGAAGTTGTGTTAAGCATTTAACCATCATAGGTTAGTGCACACACATTAAGAATAATGAGTAATGAACACACACACAGCAAACTGTGAACACACACCCAGATCAATGTATCATGCATTGTTTTTGAAGACTGAGGCATTTTATAAAAAAAATACAGATTGTAAATACTTTCTCCTATCCCTAGCTTACCATGCCACTGATTTTTATGAATGTAGGGATTAGCGAATGTCTTTATAGCGTTATTTAATTTTGCAGGTGGTACACCTAATTTTAAGCTTTTGATCCACCTTGCCAAAAGGGCTTCACATCAAAGGGAAAAAAAGAGAAGGTAAAACAGGTGAATAGAGAAGATATGGAGAGGAAGATGATGGACAGCAAGAAAGATGACAGGAAAGACATATTGACAGCTGTCACAACCTTTATTGACCAACTCTGAACCCTGACGCTATTCTACACCTCTATAACACACTGGTCTTTAGTATTGCATCTACCCTTTTGCAGTGACGTTGTTTTCTTCCACACATAGAGCTGCTCTTTTGTTTCCTTTGCAGTTGTTTTGTAGTTTAGAATATCAGTTTCTAGTGTGTTGAAATCATTTGCTATAATTTGAATGAAAATGACGATCTCGCTTCGACCCTCACAGCTGTGAACTGATAGCATCAAAACCATCAACGTCACGTGATAACATCTCTGCTGTTTTATCATCGATGAAACTCGATATGGAGCGATGTCTCAAAGCGGAGGGTGTTTAAACATTAATAGTGAGTTAGTAAAATTCATTATTCATTGTTTTCAGAAAGGGCTCATGCTTGACTTGATGTGGCCTGAGCCCTTTGTCGTCGGGTTTTGGTCACGCCTGAGTCACCTGAACGTTTTTTTAATCCGTCTTCCATACTGCATGTCATCGGTCTCCTGCTTTCCCTGCTTGTCGATATTTAAACAACAGCATTTGCAATCGTCATAAATTGTCACAAATCATCATAACTAATATCTTCAGACGTGGCGTCACCGTCCCAGAATTCCAAAGTGTCTACATATTTTTCATTTTTTTGTATTTTTGTAGTGGCAGGACTTATCAGGTAACGGATGAGTCTGGGTCAAATCTCAGGCTTATAAATTAATCACACAGGTTGTGGAAAAGCAGGATTTGTGTGTGAGCAGATTCCTTCTCCCTATCAAACAGATTTCTAAACCCAGATTAACCTCTATTTTTAGGGGAGTGCAAGTTTGTCTTGCATTATTAATGCTTTTGCTGTTTTTCGGAGGGTTGTCTCAAAGATGTCTCTCAAAGTCTAATGAAGGTCTTTGTGAGTGCGTGTCTCACTTTTTCCAAATAGATGCCCCTTGGTACTCTCTAAATAGCCCAGCTCAGTTTTTTTCTCACATACAATGCAGAATGCCCAATTTAATAATGCACCGTGACTACAGAACTCTCTAAACAGGCCACAGAATCTTAAGAGCAATCTGTGTCTGTAATGAACATCTTTTAATGGTTTGAATACCATAAAGAACCAGGTTCCACACTGGTAAGGTTCCATCAAGTTCTAATAAGAGCAGGTTACATCTTCTGTGCTTTTCTTTAGTATTCACCAGAGGGACAGATGGTCACATGGCAACCGTCCCACCTCTGACAATGCAGCCTGTCAGTCATTCGGTCGTCAAGGCTACAGTTACAAAAGCAAATCAGCCCGTCAAGTCTCTTTTAATATGAATTGCATATGTGTATTCAGTACGCAAGTAATCCACAAACCCAGCGTTAATGCAACCAATACTGTAAACAGTGATGAGGAGTCACTTCAAAAGTGGGACTGAAAGCTGCTCTTAATTTAAAGAAATAATTTGTCAATGTTTTGTTTTCTTCTTTTATTACCAACAGCATCATGTTGTTCCAAAAACTGCTGTTATTTTTTTCCATGGAACACAAAACTATGGTTTTTTAAAGATCCTATCATACAACAACTGTTTATATTAGCATATTGTATTTGATTCACTTATGAGCAGGGTTGCCAAAAAACTAATTCTTTCATTGTTTAGACCCCTCCCAGAAGTAAAAATAGCTGACATGGATATTATTAAGCAAAGATGGCGGTTTATGGAGAATAGCAGATGATGACACAATAAGGGTTCGCAGATATTTATAAAGCAAGGCAGAAAGCTTTTTCATTTAGAGGCATCCATTACAGCCCAATGCATCGGTCATATTGAAGGCACCAGCCAGGGTTTCAGCATGAGATAGGATTCTTGAAAGCATCTATTTTAGTTCATGAATATATGTTGTTATCAGTGGCCAGGACATTTCACGTGGTTGTCTAGGCCAGACCGGCGCCGTCAAAATACGCCGTTACAAGACACAGGAGCTACTTGTGTGCGTTCACTGTGATCTGGGAAAATGTCTGTGTTGCAAAAATCCGTCCTGTTTTCCGCTGGGCTCCCAAGACGGGAGTGTTGTTCAGAAAGCTGACTCATGTTTGTTTTCTAACTGACTGCAGTCATTAGAAAGTGGTTATTTTTCACTTCGTGCTGGGAAAGATTTTTTCACATTAGGTGGTATGAGTAATACTAAACAGCAGTGTTAACTAATTACTGAGTTGTGTATGGGTTGGCTTGTTTTCAAACATTAAATTAGCACGTTTAGCAGATAATAGAAATCTTTAACCAAGTCTTACATCGACGTCAAGATACTGAAAGCACTGAAAGATTTTTATTCAAGATCTAGTCTGTGCCCAACAATTTTAGGTTGTAAGAATGTTTCCCTAACATTTCTATTAAGTAACAAAGTTGTAAATGTTCAAATGTTCCATTTTTAGATGTTGTATTAATGTTATTGCTTGGTTAGAGCGTTGTTTAGACTTTAAATTTTGTAACGTTTTTAAATGTTCCACTAACAGCCTAAAAATTAAAATCTAGATATGATATATTATGTTAAAAACATTCTACTAACATTACTGCAAGAATGTTTTTGATAACGTTTAGTGAACATTTACAGAATGTCACAGAACATTCCCTGTTAGCTAAGTAGCCATTTTAAAGACTGTCTGATCTAGCAAGACAGAAAACATTTCAAGAAAACATTTCCAATATGGACTGACATTTGATTATTTATCCAAGTCTTCCTCTACACCAGTAGATATCAAAACATCCTGGAGGTGGTTCGGCTGTTAAGAAAGACAGACTGATTTTGACAGCACTTCCAGTCAGAAGAAATTACCATCACTGATGGTGGTCTTCAAGTGATATTTTAAAACAAATAATAATTCCAAAATGGTCAGAGAAAGAAAATACTAAAGCATTCTTCATTTTGTTCTAGAATATTTACGAGGTCTGGATTCAGTCTAGATTCCACTGTTTTTTGCATTAATTCTTTGCATGTCTGTTTATCAGAGGGTGTATTGTTACATAACACTGAAGATTTGAAATCATAATGTGACTCTTCGTGCTGTGGATTGCATCTCCTGCCAAGCTGAAAATCTCTCTCACACGAGTGTAGTGAGGGGGAGAATGAAGGAGCCACAAAGGCTGACAGCACAATATGATCATCAATTGATGTTTTGTAATGATTTTGTGTCTGTGTAGTCATTTTATTAATCCTTATAATGAGGGGGTGTGGCCTAGTGGTTTAATTCCTTCTGACTGACAAATGAAATATTGTAGGTTTAAGCAATTGGTCTATCTTCCCATAGGAAAGAAAAATCAAAGATAAGATCTTTTTAAAATCTCAATTATTTCTCCAAGATACTCTTCTGAGACTAAAAGCAAATGGAAACTTACATTAATTTTACAGCTCAACACCCATTTATGTATTTTAACAGTTGTCACATTTGTTTGATTTTATGTCTCCTAAGCAATTTTAGGAGAAACATCCTAAAGTTGATACTTAAATGAGACACAACTGAGATCTCCATCAGATCTCCTGAGCTATGAATGAGCAACCTCTGAGAAATATTTTTTTCTAGGTTGATATCACTAACTACAGAACAGTGAGGCCAAATGCTAATATATTTGTGATATAGGTTAGATGTTACATTACTGTACAAACTGGAATTGCTGGACCCAGCAGCCTGCAAGTGGTATTGCATCAACAAACGCTAACAAACATTGGCCGTCTCTACTCTGTACCTCAGTGGCGACTCTGTTCGTATGTTTTCAAACACACGCCAACTCCTAAGGGTTTAAGTGCTGCTGTATCAGCAATTACAGCTAGTAACTGTAATTAGCTTTCTGCGTATTGTACAAGCAACGCAGAATGTTGCACATAGACGCACATAGACATGTAAAAGAACCACATCTCGTGTAAGAGTGAGGAACAGAACAGGGAACGTTCTCAGAACATTGGCTTAATTAAAAACATCTTTGCAGTAATGTTAGTAGAACATTTTTTAACATCACGATATATCAAAAACATTATTCTTAAGTTATTAGTGCAACATTCATAAAACATTTTTTTAATATGAAGTTCTTATAACATTCCTTAACTAAGCTGGATGTTTTGAACATTCCTTAAACTATCAAAATAACGTTTTTAATGTTCTTATTATTTAATGGAAACATTCTTACAACTTAAAATTGTTAGCTTGGATCTCACGCTTTCATTTTCTGTCCTGTGGCTCTTTACATCCACATCCAGAGATCGAGTGAGCAGAGTGTGCCGGGCCGCACCATGCTGTCACAGGACGGCAGTCCGGCAGGAAGTGTAGGGAGTGATATCAACAGCGACAGGGAAATGAGCTGTAGCACATCGCGTGTGCACTGTGGGCGCGAGCTGTATGGATGGCTGAATAAAGTCTGTTAGACAGCACCCAGAGAAACACTGCAAATATCTGAGGGCCCTCGGAATGAGGGCATTCCTGCAGAAAAGAGCAGGAATTTAATCTTTCCAGTCTCGCTACATCACATCATCATGGTGAATAGGTCCAGCGTGTTTTTGCTATCAGATATAGGATTCGCATGGAAGGGAGCGTGCAGGTGTTTTTGTGATTGTAAAATCTGTTTATTTACAGTCACAAAATATGATATGGTTCGATAGATCAGGTTTTGAAGATGGTTAAGCCAAGCTTTAACATTAGACCTAAAATCCACCAATACTTGCTAAAAAGAACATTTGTTGTTTTTTAATGAATGCTGTTGTGCAAGGCATTAACCAGCCCAGCTAAAAATTCTGCTCCAAACATCATGTTTGTGCTTAGATTAAAATTCAGGTGTATTCGGAGGAGACAATGTTTCTTATGCTTCTTTTTGGTTCTGTAACAATTTTTTTAAGTGATGTATTAAGTGATGTATAAATCAGACACAAATGGTCACTGGGGACCCATCTGAGATGCATGTTATGACCAGGAGTAAATAGAGCTTTTTCAGATTTAAGCCTTCAAGCATTCTTCTTATAATGTGTCACTGTTTGTCTTCTGTGCAGGTTCTACTGGGACTTGATAATGCTCATCATGATGATGGGGAATCTAATTATCATTCCTGTGGGAATAACCTTCTTTTCTGAGCAAACCACCACTAGCTGGCTCATCTTCAATGTGGCCTCGGACACCATCTTCCTGGTGGACCTGGTCATGAACTTCCGAACAGGGATCGTGAACGAGGAGAGCTCTGAGATCATCCTGGACCCAAAAGTCATTAAGATGAACTATCTGAAGAGCTGGTTCGTGGTAGACTTCCTGTCCTCCATCCCGGTGGATTATATCTTTCTAATAGTGGAGAAAGGCTTCGATTCTGAGGTGTACAAGACTGCCAGAGCACTACGTATCGTACGGTTCACCAAAATCCTCAGCTTGCTTCGTCTTCTCAGGCTTTCACGCCTCATCAGATACATCCACCAGTGGGAGGAGGTAAGGGGACAGAGTGTGTGTGAATCTGCGATCGTGTGCGTGAATCCGCGAGTGAACAAAGTATGACGCAGATGGCCTTGAGTAACACTTCTAGAATTCGTTAGTTTTCAAAACGAAACCCACTCTGACACGAACAGGAGGAGATGTTTTCTGACATTGTAAGTGTTTTGGTGTGTGTGCCTGTGTGAGACGCAATCTACCCCAGGCGTAGCGAGCTCAGGTGTTGTTCTGCAGAACGAGGGCCTCTCTGAGACCTCTGACGCATGCTCTTTAGAGGTGGAGAGATTTATTTTGAGGTTAAGGTAAACGTATCTGCCACTTAGCCCTTGGCAACACCTCAAGAGCTGTATCAGGGTAGGAGAACGGTAAGAGAACTAACCTCATCAACGCGGCTGAGCGAAACTATTAACTGCCTCAGTGTTTATGCTAGAGAGCTTTTCTCCCACCTCCATCCGAGACTCCCCAAGCTAAAATGTACAGCATTAATCTTCAAATGACGCATTCAGTCTGCACCCGATGGCCTCCCCAACTGGACGCTTTTACAACAGTGTTAAAGCACTTTCAGATGACTTTCCTCCAAGAATGTTGCATGTTTTTTCTCTGATCTATTATTATTGTAGGGCAATTGTATAATAAATTACAGCTTATGTTATAAAAGTTAATCCAATTCAGACGACCTTCTCGTTCTGGCTGGTGCAGAGTTGTTGGATGATAAAAAGAGTGGAATCCAAGAGAGATGGTTATTGAAGCTGATCTGATTAGGTGGCATTTGAAAGTGTTACAGCAGTGGCTTTGAGGACTTGTAAAGCTATGTGTGACAAAGAGAGCGATTGCTACTTAGCGCTTTTCAAAAATGTAGGGAGCCGCCTAGACAGCATTTTAAGGCATTATTGCACCCCACATGCGCAGGCCATTTCCAAAAGATAGGCAATATAATTACACTGGCTTATAAGATGCCTTATTTTAGCCAATGCATCTTTCCCAGAGAAGGCAATCCCAGAATGCTTTGCAGCAACAAAAAACAGCTATCCGAAATGGTTAGTGGTTGGTTGAGTGGAAAGAAATGCCAATAATATTTAATTCAATACCAAAATATCAATAAATGGTATCAATAAAAACAGTTCGGTCTAATTAAAATGGACTATTATACCCAATATTTGTGCGTGTGAGTGTCAGAACGTTAGTTTTGCTACATGTTAACGTCACACTCTGTTGGAATCAATTTTGAGTCGAGTATCACACGCAGGGCAATATTTGCTTGGCACGCAGAGTTCCTGTCTATCCATATCGATCGTGTAAGAGCTAGCACACTGCTTTGGAAGACAGCTTTTTCCCGGCTCTGGACAAGCAGGCAGCTCACCTGGGTTTGGAACGGAACACTTGTTTTGGTTCCCGGTGTGTCATTAATCTCTTAAAGCCAGTTCATCTGGGGGTTCAGCTGGAGGCCACCCAAGTCTTGTGAGGAGGCCAGTCAGGGTTTTCAGATCCTTCCTAATTGAAATACAGATGTAGCTTTAAGGAAGTATAAAACAAATGAATGTAGCACACAGTAATCAGGGTTGATTTATTTCTTTTGTTCTCCACTTCAAATCTCCTCCTTTATTGATCAAGACAATGCAGACGCTATTAAAGATTTTGTTTACGTGCGTTGGACAAGAAGGGCTCCACAAAGTATAAAGACATTTACGCAGCGAACAACTTTAGGTTGTAAGAACATTTCCTTAACGTTTTCATTAGGAAACAAAAACGTTAAAAAAGTCATTTTAAAGGAACATTCAAAACGTCCACTTTGTATTTATGTTATTGCTTGTTTTTTTAACATTTTTAAATTCTGTAACGTTCTTAAAACATTTCATTAAATACTTAGGAGTAATGTTTTTGATGTATAATATATAATGTTAAAGTAATACTGTTATTGCAAGAGTGGTGTTTGCATGCACAAAAGAACTCTAAAGTGTGTTGGGTGGTATCCAGGGTGTTGCTAAGGTATTCTGAATGTGTTGATATGCAGTTCTTAAGGTGTTCTGAGTGTTTTTCAGTGTGTTGCTCTGTAGGTGGTTGTATACTGATTGCTTGCAAGTTGAAGAGTTCCATGGTGATAGAACATGTTGTTAGAACCCCCGTTAGAACATTAAACCCTGCAGATCTTAACTTTGGATGTAAGAGGTTTCGTGTTGCATTGTGCACCTGTGTGAACCTTGTGTGTGCAACTAATTTAACTAAAATAAAACTTACTCTAAAAATCTTGATTTTAAGCAGAGCTAAACATGACCAGAGGCTTTATCAAGCACTTATTTACAGCATCCACATTACACACATCATTTCCCCT
>JAZGTK010008461.1:0-18263 GCA_036877625.1 Ambastaia sidthimunki
GGTGTCAACATCAGCACAGCCCTCCCCAAAGCAGCACTGGAACAATACAGATCAATAATTCTCAAGGCTGCAGGCAAAACAAATATTTTTTGACTGGAAACAGAAAGCTGAAAACCAAAATGCTCGCTGATATTTACATCTAGCGGCTGCTTGTTAGGATGTTTAAGTGGACGTGGGTTTGGATCGGCATTTATGGTGTTTTACTGCTGCTGTGCAGGAAGAGCCCAGCTGAATTATTTCATTAGCCCCCCCCCCCTCCCTCCTGTTGCGTCTGCAGCAATGTGTGGGCGGAAGAGGGGGAGAAGAAAACCAGACTGGAAGGGGGTGAGGAGTGAAAGGTCTGTTACTGCAGTTCAATTCATACTGAGGCTGTGCCATATACTGAGATGTATATGAAAGCTGTTTTAAATGCTGCTACAAAACACATACAAAATAATAAACCCTGTGCAGTAAATCATTTCTGCAGTTCAAAGCTGAGCAAAATTTCAGTTGTAAGATTTGGCTCATAGGGCTCAAATGATGAAGTCTCAACTTTCAGACCAAGCCAACAAAGTTTTGACCAAAATATTTCTTAAGACCACTACTGATCTTTACATAGGCATTAGTGATTTAATATATCACTGATTTAATATAAGGAAATAAAATGGCAAACATTGATTTGTGACATCTATTGATACAAATATTTCATATGTTGTGTGTACAATAATGTTTAAGGTTAACACACATTAAAAAAACAATTTGTTAATAAAAATACTACTTTCAGCAGTTATATGATTTTTCACTTTTAATTCCATTTAATTTCTAACTCCTTAAATTCAACTTAGACTAATTCAAGAGGCATTTTAAACTCATTTCTAAATGGTGCGCAAACTTACTGAATTGCTGTGCTTGGTGTTCAGGTGCCATTTATCAAAGCACAGACTCTCATTAACACTCATTATAAGCGCACTCAGCTAATTCATTAGAGTGGACTTGGAAACCATAACAGTGAAAGCTATTCTCTTTCCTTTTGACTCTGGACACTGTGTAAGACTCAGTACAAAGCTGACTATTCTTACCTGGGTGATTTCGTCTTCGGACCACACATTTCCCATATTTGTTCTCTATAAATGGGTCCAGGCACGGGCCGCAATGTGAGAAGCCGGGCTGGCAGAAGTGCCGTCGCTCCCGGGCACAGTCCAGACTCCGGGGACAATGTCCCACAGCTGAAATACAAATTAATGTCATTTTACACATTCAAAAACTATATTGCCCATATTTATCTAGCAAACTGTGCAATGTTATTGTCATGTGACCATACAGTCCCGTCTGTAAGTATTAGGACAGTACAGAAGAAAATTGTTGGCTGCGCAGTTAGGAAATATTTAATGATTAAAAGATGAATTTGAGGCAAATGTACAGAATGTCACATTTTGGGACATTTTCACTGCCTCCATCTTCATCTCTGCATATGTGTGTTCTCACCGAACACAAGACTCAGCAAAAGCAAAATATATAACTGATTACACATTCTCAATGTGAAGGAACTCTGTTTTTCTAAATTACACATTCTCAATGTGAAGGAACTCTGTTTTTCTAAATTATTAAAAAAAATATCAATAGTACAATATAGTAACGTTGTGAGTTAAACTAATGTGATCTTTGATTTTTATAATGATCATTAGGAATCAGTGAAATGTATCCCAAAATTCTATAAATAAATTTCATCAGACAAACAAAATGTACTTTCTCTGAATATGCCTGTTTGCAGATGCCCTAGAGTAAACTAGTCTATTTCTGCAGCTTGCGTGACAAAACACTATTTAGCTCCCAATGTCCCAAAAAGAACAGGGCTGATTTAATTATCACAGAGAATAACTGCATACAGCTAACAGCCCTCGGATAAAAGAATCAGGGAATTAGTGTGTCATTCTCAGTGTTGATGTGATAGTGGAGTCCAGTGTAACAGTCCAGCAGTGGTAAATGGGTCCTGCTGCTGAGTGGAGAGGTTAAAGACAAAGGCAGCTGATCCAACACCCACAAATGTCAAACTACATCTGAGAACAACAAAATAATTGTGTCTCCCACGGATTGTCAGCGGGGATTCATGCAGAACAAATGCTGTGATGTTGATCATGGAACCACATGGCCATGCAAAGACCTACTTTAAATCGCTTTCCATTTCCCTCACGTTTGTTAAGTCTTGTTGGATAAAAGCGCATGCCGAATGCAAAAGCATTAACATAAATGTAAAACAAGCACAAATAAGCACAAATAAACAGCATTGGTGGGCCTCACAAATGGGAACAACACTAAGCAGCTTTTCTGAGAATATATAGCATACAGCAAGGGCATACAGATAATTACCAGCAAAGCAATACTATATACTTAAATACAGCAATTATAAATCTAATAATTCAGACTTTAAATGAGTTTGATTTAGTTTAAATGAAACACATCAAAGATTATAGAATCAACAAGATACCACAGTTCTGTTACTGTGAATAGGGGAAACACAGCACAAAAGGAACTCTCTACAGAACATTGCGAAGGACTTGAAGCTGTCTAGAAGCTGTCTTGTTTTTTATAGTGCAATTTGAGCTTAAGATGAATTTGATACAGTTCATGTCAGGTTTAATAGTTGCTCTGAAATATAGTGTTTTATTGTGACCTTAGACAGTGATTCTGGAGATATATGGAGACACTCTTCCCTCATAGCTGCCTGGGGCATTGCAAAGATGGCACGCAAAGCTGTCATGTTGTAAGACCACAGTTAGGTGTACAAACTATATTACTGGGTAGAAAAATTGCTTAAAATGAATTTTAATAAGCAATTGAACATCTTTTGCTAAATTACGGCTGCTTCATAAAATCAATAAGCTACAAATGTAAATATGTTATAGTGATTTTATCATGGGTTTTATGGGTGTTTTAAGGACCCCCGTTATCTTGTTTGTGGTAACATCGCTGTAACGCACAGCCTCAAGTGGCTTATTGTTTTACTGAGCTCCACTTCTAGCCTCAGCCATTGAAACCTTGGCTCCTGTTTCCATAACAACTGCTATGGCAACTGAGTAGGTGTGACATCATCAGGTGTGAGTCACTGCCAATGCGGTAGATGAAAAGGGGGTGGAGGTGAACTCCTCTGAACCAAAGCGAGCCAGTGAAAATAAAACGCAACAACTGGAGATGTGTTATAAAGATTTAATGATTTTTAAAGGATTTAGTGTAAAACAAATAAAGTCTGTGAAATGCTGTAGAACTATTCTGTGGATCATTGTATGCCCATATAAATTGGTTTTTTCCTAAAGGCTACCATTTACTAATGGAAAGGTCAATCTATTGATTGGATCATTAGTTGTCATCATTTACAATAAACCTTAAGAGCACAACAGCCTTTTATTACACACATCTAGAGATCTGTGTCACCTTAATAATTGACTTAGATTGCAATGCTCAAATCAACAGTCACTGCTTGTACTTCAGCTATTTGCTTTTTACTGGAATTGCCATTAAACAGACATAAAGTGACTCAGTGATGCTATGGTACATTAACAATGATGGTGTTTACCAAAATTGTCACTGTACTGGAGATGGTACAGATACAAAATAAAGGTTTATGACAGACTTGCACTCTGAACAGTTTATCTTTCAGTGTATCGATATATAATCTTAAAAATCTCATTACTACTGGAACAAAACCTTTTTTATGGTACATCACACACGCAAGCAAGAAACATCTTCATAAACCACATGCATGTTGTAGGTGTTGATCTCAACTGCACACAAGTGTTGTGTTATGTTACCTCCCAACAGTGTACCTCACAAAAATCTCACACCAAGAAACAATATTTTTTGGGAACATTTTTCACATCAAAAATATTTTTGGAAAAAAACCCAGATCACCGTTTAAAGTCTGTGACTATTAAAATGTACTTTGGTCAAATATACAATTAAGTTCAACAATAATCCACATTCAGAAGAAGCTTCAGAAGAAAATATTTGCTCAAACCACAAAGTCCAATACAGATCAAACAAAGTAAGATTCCAATATATCAGTTTTTAATAACTATTCAAAAATAAAATAACCCAGATGTGAATATAATCTATAATCTGTGACTGCAATCCTAAATAAATCCAGAGAGATATACAAACACTGTTGCAGTTTTGCTTTGAAAAAGATGACAGAGTGATTAAAACTGATGGCGAACAGATCCACTATAATCCGCATTACCCAGCTAGTCTAAGTCTAATACCCACTCTTAGTTTGCAAGCACACACACATATCACAGTTTCTGTGGGTTACTACCTTCCTTCCTCACTCTGTTTGGTTCTAGTTCCTGCCAACAAAGGGCAAAGTGGCTGTGCTGTGGGCATCTGGCCATGGTTCAGATGTTTCTCAAGGTGACCCAGTCATGCTGGTTCTGCTGGACAGACTAAGATAAAGGCTGGTCAGACAGACTAAAACAGGGCTTTAGATAGCAAAAACATTGAGAACTGGAGATATTTGAAGATAAATTACCTCAGGTTTGTATAAAGAGTTCTTTATTTTTGAGTATTTAGTGGGGACAAACACAGCTCTGAATGCAACATTTCTATATCAGTGTTGAAACTCTTATGTCGCCTCTCAGCTGCCCATAAACTTAAACTGGCATTCTTAAGAATTATCAGTCGCCTAGCAACACCAATGAACTTTAATTGAACACAAAAGGAAATAGAAAGATGTTTTCGCCCTCTTATTTTTCAGCCAGACTGTGCCTTACTGTCAGAACTACTTCTACACCTGCTTATCCACAGAGTTTAACAGACACGTCAAACTATGTTGAGAAGTGTGGACTGCAGGCTGCTATTTCAAGAACTTAGTGTTCTTAGTGTTCTGTGAGAAGGGCACCATATTTTATAGTTAAACACGGAGCTGTGGGCACTTCTTGAGGCTTCGAGGGCTTCAATTTAAATTCTCTTATTGTGAAATATCAAAAAGCTGACAGACAGTCAATAAACACCTCTGTGATGGTCAAATCTAAGCGGTGTGTTCAAAATGACAGTGAGCAAAATAAATTATCACCCTCCTGTCGCTTTCCATCAATCATAGTCCTGTTTTATGGCTTCCTGAAACAATTCTATAAAACTGTTTTTTAGAATTTAGTCAAATATTGTGGGGGTACATAAACTGAAGACATGTTTGTGAAATGTTTGTTTAAACATTTATTATAAACCAAAACTAGACATTTAACAATCCTAAGCAAGAAAGAACTGAAATTCCTATTTGAAAGTATGTCCATGGTCAAACAATAAGGACAAAAATATTAAAGTTAAAGTGTGGACTTCTTTTAAAACACTTCCGTCTTCCACAGTTAGTAGATAAATGTTGTCATTAAATATACATTATTTAAGACCATTCGGTTTATCCAACCAACTCAGAATACATTCAAACAGTGCTTCTAGTGAGACTTCTGTGCCCAGAAATAGAATTCCTATATTAGCTGCTGTAATGATGAAGAGACTAACATCAAAAATTAAATCTCTTTCTTTTTTAGACACCTCACACTGTTACATCACTGTCTGCTTGATGACCTCAGACCGCTCCTCGTGTGTGAATACATTTGTCTTATTCAGGGCACAAATAAGGTGGCCGGTCATGTCTCTAAATTAGTAATGAACTGAAATTCATTGTGTCACTTAGAGAGGAAATGTAATTATTAAATGAGTAATGTGCAGTGAGTGATCATATTAAAACATTAAATTTGCCAGTATTATTGACTCAGTTTAACAACAGACAGCAACAGTTGAGTTTCACAAGCAAAAATCATGTTCGTTTTCTTCATAAGGAAAAAATTAATTTTTAACTTTAACTGAACGACAGTCAATGTATGTTCTGAGACGTACACATTCATAAAAAATAGTTTCAAGAAGGGGAAGTTAATGTTTTAGATGACAGATTACAAGGGCACAGGAATTTTAAAAATTATGACATGCAGATAAATCATTTAGAATAAACACTGCAAATAATCCAGTATAAAAATATCAAATTCTAAAATAAAAATAAGAATAGAATACAATATATTTTGATGTCATGGTGTGATATGTCATTCATCTAATCTACTTTAAAAACTGTTTTGCTTTATATGAAAGTTTGTCCTCTCCGACACAAACCAACTGTGTTTTTGACAGCAATATTAAAAATGCCATTTCAGGATTTGACCTGTAGACTTAGAATCAAAGGCATTACGGACTGCAGAGTGACTGCTGGACCACAATGGTTCACAGCAGGAGAGAGACGCATTCTCAGGTGAACAGCACACATGTGCAGCGTAGACAAGCTATTGATCTTACAGAAAGAAGCCAGACAGATTTCTCACACTGACTGTCAATACTTAAAGGTTATAAGATCATCTGGAGTTGATCTATGCTGCTTCTCCTGACATTTACATTTAGGGATTTAGCAGATGCCTTCGTTTAAAAGGAATTAGAAGGTGAGGAAAACAATGACACTGGAAATGATTTCACTTCTTTTAAATGTAAATACTATCCCAGACTAATGTGAAGTGACATCGTCTTTGAAATGAATAAAAAAGCCAATAGAGAGTCTTCAGGCATATTAAACCTATTTGGTTTTATCAATGTAAGACTGGGAAGCGTTTGGAAACATTGCTTTTGCATTTGGTTTTGGTGTTGCTAGCAGCACAGAAACTACACACAGCTTTAAGCACAGGGAGAAAGATGGTCTGTGCTTTTTGGGCTCTCCCAGTGGTTCTGACATTTCAAAAAGCAATAAAACTAATGATTCGAACATAAACCAATATGTGCTTAAAATAATAACACATTTTCCCACATATTAAATGAATAAATGCCAAATTATGATGCAGTGGTTCGAGTACAGCTCCTGCACTGCCAGAATAAACAGTAAAAACAAATAAGAGACAAACAGGAGAAGAAAAGCAAGAATAGAGAGAAAATAACAGTGAAGGGTGAAGGAAATAAGCATAAGAGAAGACAGCTTGAGAATAATCATGATGGCTCGTTTCTATGGTTCAGCTCTTTAATGTCAGCTGTGGTCTTTCTGTTTGAATCGCTTATCTATTGTGTGGCTGTCTTACAGCACAAGTCAACAGCAGACATTGACAGAACAAACACATTAGATGTTCTACCAGACAGATTTCCTATTGTTCCTATTAGAGCAAAAGAGAAAATCAGTCAGCTTGATGGCAGCTCACAGGGATGCAGTGTAAATCCAAGCTTTAGGCAAATGCTTTGAAGACAGATTAAAATGACAGATAAATCTGGTCACACACACAAACACACACACACAGGGTTTATACTCACTGCTTATAACAGTTAACAGCAGCTGAGGACTGATGTGATAATACACTACATAGCTGAATGTACATGAAATCCTTCTGCTATTTAACTAGTTTTCGATTTGAACACCCATTACTAACAGCTGTGTAAAATCGAGACGTGTTCTTACACAAACATCATTAGTAAATTAAGGTGTATTAAACACCTCAGAGAATGTCACTGTTACACTACCAGACTTAAACCCTATTAAACATTACTGAGGTTGAATTAGGACACCCACTGCAAGCCAGACCTAATCGTCAGACCTCACTGATGACATCACTGATGACCTCACTGATGCTCTTGTGCTCAAATGAAAGCAAATCTCTGCATTTATGGTCATCCAACAGAAAAACAACTAATGGAAAGCCCACCCAGAAGAGCGGATGCCCTACATGGCAGCAAATGTAGGACCGATTCCATATTCACACCCATGATTTGGAAATCAAATATTCATCTTGGACATTATGTGCACATACTTCTGGTCATGCAGTTGGTCTCTAACATAGTCACTTACACTCAAACGGTTCATCATGCAAATGTAGGGCAGGAGTTTGAGAATACAGGATAGAAAAAAGTGTTAAAAGTGAGAAAGATGCTGGAAACAAGTAAGACCGCCCACGCTTCAGGCATTAAATCAGAAGAGCAGCTTGTACTGAAGGCAACATCAGCATAAAGACACGCGGGTTGATGTATAAATGCATTTAATCTCCTTACGAGCTCTACGAGTGCTTAAATAATCCACATTTCTCTCAGGTTTAACGCTAATGCAAATTCATACCCTGTGAATCATCAGTATTTTTGCTTTGTTTTGGTAAGAAAATTTGAACTTTGAAGTTTAAATCTGAAGTTAAAAAAAAGTACTTTAAAGAATACCACAGTTAAGCCATCCCCAACGTGTCCAACACATTACTACAAGGTAAAACAACCATATCTAAAACATATGGCTTTCCAATTGTACATTAATAATACCATAGCACTTTTTCTTAGTGTACTCTATAATATTTATTCTAGCAGCTGGGGAAAAAAATAGTATGTGTCATAAGACTATAAGGAGAGTGCATCAGCCATCTGTTGTTTAGTGTGGCTGAGGTCTGTAGATTTGAGTAGCTTCAAGCGACTGTTCTACATTCAAATTGTTATTATTTATAGCTCAAGCCTGAGTGACAGAAGTAAGGTGTCGGGGGTCTGGACTTTTCCCCCTGACTGATGATTGATCACATTCATAACACTCTGACCAAAGAGTTGAAAAATAGCCTCTGAAGTGTGTGTGAGTGATTGGAATGACGTTATCAGAACGTTACCACAGTCCTCGGGTGCGCATCTATCTCCTGGTGGGAAATTAGAGACATGGCTCAATTTCGGAGAAATGACATCAGAACAATGCAAATGTGCCAGTGTGTGCATCCACTTCCTAAAATGGGCACACATGTTGATGACAGGGGGTCCGTATTTCTCCCACCTGCGTCACAGAGCAAATTCAGTTTTCCCTTAAGCAACGTTTGTCCCTGCATGTGTACTGGAGATTATCACTCAGTTCTGTGTCATGTGTCCAGTGTGTCCAACCTATCTGAAGACTTATTAAATCTCATAGTGAATGAAAAATGTACAGCTTTTCTCAAAATACAATGTTAGACAAAATTTTACAGATGGGCCCTTTAGCAACAAAACTGTTTGTTGTATGCAATTATAATTATGTTTGTTATTATTATAATGATACAAATTCAAAATAAAACTGCTATATGCAAGTTTTCAAAATAAATGATATAAGAAACCAGACCAGCAATTTCATTAAAGGGGTTACAGTGCACGAGAAGATGGAAAGCACAATATTTAAAACACATCCATACGTGTAAATATACACAGATACAGTTTATTTAACCAGAACACATACTTCATATCAGCTGGGATAGCACACTTTAATTAAATATCACGTGTTAAATTAATTTCATTAATGTCTAAAATCAAACAACTCTCACCTGCCATTGTAGCGCTGACAGCAACTGTTTTGATGAGGAACACCTCGGTGAGTAGCGAGGCCCACGGCCGGCTCAGCGATCGCATCCTTACGAACTGCAAAACGGTCCGGGGGACCCGGGGTTTCTCATTCCCCCGTCCCACACAGACGGAAAATATTTGACTGCAGTCTCTGTGCGGTGACACTCAGATGTGCTGCCGTGAAGAATATGTTTACGGCGGGATCATTCAGAGATGCGCATCCTCTTAAGCTGATGCTGATGTTGCTCTCAGTGATCTGTGATGAATCTCTCTGAACAGGGAAAATACCCGAGCTGTGAGATCGGGTCACGTAAACGGTGTCGTCATCACGTTGTTCAGAGCCGTACGCCCAATGAAGCCACGCACGACAGGGGCGTTGGTGGGCACGACGCGGTTATTCATGCCGGGCATGCTTTCATAAATAACAACATAGCAACAAATTTATGTTGATAATGATATTGCTAAT
The DNA here is from genome assembly GCA_036877625.1 of Ambastaia sidthimunki. Taxonomy (NCBI): domain Eukaryota; kingdom Metazoa; phylum Chordata; class Actinopteri; order Cypriniformes; family Botiidae; genus Ambastaia; species Ambastaia sidthimunki. The sequence goes on from JAZGTK010008461.1 coordinate 9,782, forward strand.
GATAAAACAAACACACACACACACACACGTTTATAGTAATATACACATTTTTACCAATCACAATCAAGAAGTATTAGTTTTTATAAAATTGATTGTACATTAAATTACGGTTTAAAAAATGGTTTTAAAATCTTACAGTAATTTCAGGAAGTCCGAGGGTGCGATTGATCTCAACAGGTCCATTTTAAACAAAGTAGAAAGATAAGTATATTTAGGCATTAGGGTAAAGTCCTCGTAAAAACCTGCTTTAAGGTTAATGTCATTAAACTAAAAATGCCACGAAGAAAAGTTTATGGTCAGTGTAAAATAAAGACACACTTCCCTCTACTGGTGTGATAAATACAGCAATCAACATTTTCATACTATATCACGTTTATTAGATTAATTTATTTGTAGATGTCAAACGCTACTTAACAATAAACACATCAACATAAATCACTAAATAGCAAACACTACACAGTCAGTTATCATGGTTTATTTGTCCCCAAGGTATAGCAAAGGATTTAAAAAACACAAAAAGGTTTTTGCAAGATAAAAATTCTGAAATTTTAAAAGAAGAGTATAGTACCAAGTGCTGTAACTAATAAATAAAAATATTCACTTGTATTCATAAAACTGGTTTCTGTCATTCCCTAGATAAAACATTAAAAAGTCAAAACAGCAAGACACAAATTAAAAAGCTGCTGAAACTGCTATGGTCAGATAACAAATTACACATTTTGCATATCTGATCGTCATTTCAACCTGAAATACAAATATCTAACATTTTAAAACTTTTTTCCCCCAACAGTGGTACTAAAGGTACTATAATCATTCAATCCTAAATGGGTATCATTTGCTGAGTCACCTTGGCTGAAATCAAAGACAATCTCAGCTATAACCTACAACCTTTTGCCTCGAACCATCTGCAGAATTAAATGACTACAGTGCGTGACAGCCAATGTCATATTGCAATTATAGAAAAACAATACAGCATCCACAGATTCGGCAATGAAGAGGGGGGAAAACACTACATGAAAAATTGCTTGTAGTCAGTTACAGTGTGAATTTACCCAATGGGTTAAGAAAGGTCGATACAGCTACTTTTGTAAAAACAAATAACAGCAGTGTTTCTTACACAATGCACACCAATAAAGGCAACAGCAATGCTCAATGGGGTTAACTGGATGCAGCTGCTTGGACATTTCAGTGAGTAGTTCTTTTCTGTCTTCTAAATGTCTTCTGTGCACAGAAGATCTGTCAGGTTTTTTCTTTTTTCAAAAACAGTTTGATTTACAAGCCACTGTGTTAAACCCAAGAATACAACAAACCTCTACATAAAATATTCAGTGTGTCCTCAGTTTGAATTTACGCAAGGCAGGTATCACCAGCTTTATGCTCAGATAAATAAGGCAGCTTATACTATCAACATAAGACATTATGGGACCGTTTTCCACAGGATCAAAGGTATTATGTTTCAGTCCTGCGATGTTCTGCACCACAGACACAGTATAAACACAGGACTGCCAAAGAAGGTAATAAACAAAAAACGGAAATCTCAAATAAAGGTGAATATCACATGTGACTAGAATAAAGACTTTTTTTGACCTTGGAAAATTTTTCTTTTAGCTGGCTGTAACTAAGAGTGATCATTTTAAGTGCAAAAAAGACAAAATAAGTGATTGTGCGCATGCAATGGATGGTCATAACAAAAAAATGTTCATAATGGTCTACAAAGTCTTAAGATAATAGTGTGGTTTCAGGCAAAAATGTCAAAAAAGAAGCTCCTTTCCCTCAGTGAAAAGTCTTCAAGCAGTGGGTTTCATTTTTACTCACTGTTTACAGGCACAAACAAAACATCGACAATAAATGAACAAAATTAAGAGATAAAAATTCCCATTTCACTGGTGATCCACATGTGAATTTTCTTCCTTCCCAGTGTCCTCTCCTCTTTCAGAGTCACTGCACACCTCATTTCCTGTCTGAGGCTCCTCCCCTTCTGCTTCATTAGCGGGAGACTGAAATTCACAGTCGTTGTGCTGTGATGAAGCGATGCAGTCAATGGGTTTCTCTGAGTGGGAGTCTTGAGTGCTCTTGGTAATGTGATTTCTCTCCTGTTGATCTGATGATGGCACTTCCAGTTCCCTTGTCGGTGAACTTGAAGGCTTCTCCACCGTGCTTGAAGGTGTATCTTTGTTTGTGTCTGATACAGGCATTTCGACTTGGTTTGGTTGTGCCCCTTGACACTTTGGGGCAAGTTCTATCTCCTTGTTGCTCATGTCAGCAGTTTCCTCTTTTGAAGATGATGATTCTGCAACTTTCTGAGCCCTGACCTCTCCACCCTGCTCACGTTCCTCTTCTTGTACCGCGTTCTCTATTTCCTGTATGGCACTTTCTATGGCTATTTTGCCCTCTGTGTCCTGTGATGACTTTTCTTCCACCATCGGTGTGTCTGAAGTTTCTTCTTGTTTTAGTGTTGTTTTATTTGTTACTGTTGGTGTCTCTTCAACTGCATTTTTATTCATATCCTCTTTGGTTCCATTGGGCATTTGCTTTTGTGTTGAGGTATCTGAACGTCCCTCTGCCTCTTCTTCAGCAATGTTGGCTACTGCTGGCACTTCCAGGCATGATTCGTTGGGGATCATAGGACCAGTGCTTTCCATCTGGATCATGGAGACCACTTGCTTCATTCGGCGCCTCTTCTGAGCTTCTCCCAGCTTTCCTCCATCTTCTCCATCCACCTCTACTTGGTTTTCTCCAAACTCCTCAGCCCAGTCAATGGGAGGTTTCTCCCCCAGCAGGTGAAGATTAGGATCGCTGTTGGTCAGAACGATGCTGTCTCGATACAGGTTGTGTCTTCTTTGGACAGCTGCTTCTTTCACAGCTGGAAACATCAAAGAACAAAATCAAGACACGTTGATTACCATGTTGGTTAGGAGAAAGTATGTAATTACTGCACTTGTTTTTAAACGGATTTCCAAAACAAACCCTCTTAGCTGCCATTGGTCAGGCAAATAGGTAGCCCCGCCCTAATTGTATGCCATTTATGAAAGCAGACATGTATCTTACCCATCATGATGTCTTTCATGACAGTGTGGAGCACCACTTCCTCAAAGATGTTTTCCACCAGAATGAAACGAGAAAAATCCTCAAAGATGAGCTCCTGAAAACGAGGAAGTTCCTGCATACAAAATCAATCATTTTGCTCTTAGTGTGACTTTTAAATAACACATGCACAGAAAAACCAAAACATTACAAATCATACAGCTACAACAGAGATAAGGACTTACAGCAGAACATGATGGAGAAAGCTGTTTCAGCATGTAGGGAATGAAGATCTGCAGAAGGGCCTCTCTGAAGAACTTTTTACGAACTGTGCTGCTATCATAGTCAAATTTCTAAAGATTAAAAAGTAGAAATTTACATGTCTTATTTTCTTACATTTACAATTTAATATCTGAAAGGACAAATAAACTAGTTCCACTGCATGCGTCCCATTTCACCTTGATGACACGGTCCTGGCAGCGCTGGATGGTTTTGCAAAGGTCTTCTCCTTGGTCTTCCAAACTCTGGTGCAGGAGCTGCTCAAATGTGTACACCGCATCATCCATTTGCTACACGAAAGAGATGAAGAAACTTCTCAGAAGGACCTCAAACTGTTCATACATGGAAATGGATCTACCAAAATCCCAAAGCACATCACGCCTACATTTGTTTTTGAAAATAGATTTCTCAGGCAGCTACTTGTTATGTTGCCACAAGGGGGCGTAGTACCCCACACAGAAAGGGTGGGAACTGGTTAGGTCAACACTGTTTTGATAATTTACTTCACATGTTAAGTCTTGTTTCTCTGCCTTCCTGTATTCTAATAATTAGTATATCTGAGTCTCTGTACTGACAGTAACTTTTCCTGCTACTAAATAACGAGTAATAATGTCATTTGTTATTCTGGAGATTTTATTTTACATGCGACAACAAAACCACAAATCAAATTCTAATGGCACACAGACACATACACTCAAACAACTTTGGCCATATTTAATACTTGTATAACCCTGATGAAGTTTAAGGAACCATCTTAATCATACAGAATAAACATAATAATGTCAAAAGTGGCAGTTGTTCAAACACGACTGACCTCTCTCATTAGGATTTGGGATCTCTGTACAAACACAGAGGGGCTGGAGACGTCAAACCTCTGCTGCAGTCCCTCTAAACTCAGTGTCTCCACCTTCTCATAGCAGCTCTGCATCTTCACAGGATGAAAAGCAAGCATGGAGATCTTCTCCATGTGCTGAACAACAAATAAGAGTTAGAATAACTGTGCCCGTGATGCAGTATATACAATGAGCAAAACACAAACAGGATGCCATCAATATATCTGGTCTAATTTACTAGAGCAGAAGGACTATATTTTAAATGTATATATCAGCTGTAGTGGATGTTTAGTGTATCCTATCATATGTGGCCTTAAAGCCAACTGACATGGAATAAAAGCCACTAACTCTATTTTAATTCCAAAGGGGTCTTTGAACTTTAAGCTTAATACATATGAGGTGTGAATCCTGAATTTAGTCTATATAAATACAAGCTTCTGTTTGTAAATCCCAAAGCTCAGGAAAGCTATCAGCAATCAGAGTACAATCAGATAATTAGAAAAAACTTCATGTCTTCCCACCTCTCCAAGTTTTTCCTTATTGCCATCATTGAGGAGGTTCTTGCTCATGTCCACCAGCTCCCTGAAGAACAAGTCTCGCACCTCAAAGAAGCCTCTGCTGGTGGGTTCCATCAGAGCGTCCAGTATAGAGCTGATGTACGGCTGGATGCTCACCTTCAGAAGCTTCTCTGCCTTGGGCATCACGAGAGCTACAGCCAGACAAATTCCCTTTAATTTAGCTGCATTCATGGTTAGTCATTATCTATTTAAAGATTAACTTCATATGAACTAAATCTGTAAATGCGTCAAAATCCCCCAAAGCAAACAAACATTATTATAACTTTATGATTTTTAATGGGGTCTTGAAAGTGAATGATGACATTTGAGGGATCTCTGAAATCTTTTTTGGGGTTTTAGATGTTCAGTCCTGTAAACATGCATCTATAACACTTAATACAGTTGACAATAAACTTGAGAGTGAAATCGACAGAGACTTAATAGAATTAGAAAAACGTTTGTCTTGTTTCATTCACCTGATGAAAAAAATGCGTCACCTGATGAAAAAAAATGCAGAAAAGTAGATAAAGCAAAAAATCATCACCTCGAATTTTGCCGGTCACATGTTCTTTGGATGTGATGATCTGGTCCATGTCTGTGCGTATGGTGGCCTCCAGTGGGGGGCGACCGGCCTCACAGCTCTGCACTATTGCTTCAAACTGTGCCTGAGCTTGGTTCTGAACCAGCCCGTATACTGCATCTGATATCTTATCACAAACAAGACAGCAAATCAATGGCGGTAAAATGTATTCAGGGGCACATGGACAACAGGAAAATGTGTCCAGATTCTTTCTTGTATTGCTCACACTCACAAAATATAAACTCTTCATGTTCTCTACATTACAATAGACATTTTTTTGCCACTTTTAAAGTATTGGCAGTAAAAAGCATACAGTAATCTTACAAATGCATATTTTTTTCTCCTAACGTTCTCACAGACTCTAGTAAACATACAATTTTGTGAATGATGGCTATTGGAATTCTGCTAAAATCTTAGTAAAGGAAGCAGTAAAGCTTATATCCATGACGTACCAGCATCCAATTTCTCTGTCTCTCATGCATCTTGCCCTTCAGTTTGGGGGTGATGAGGTCTCTCATCTCAGGGAGGAGGGGCTCCATCACCAGGTTGGCAAGGATCTGTGAAGATAATAACTTCTAAAACTTCTAGATTTCTAACTGCATGAAAACAGAACAACACTTTAGCACGCACTCTTTAAAAAGGCAGTTATTCCTGGTGAATCAACAAAATGTGAAACATGTTTTTAACGGTGTGTGTTTGTGTGAAAGTCAGATGGTAGAGGCCTGGAGGCCATGTTACTTCATTCCCATCGTTCTCAACTCCCTGAGAGATTAAAGCAGCAGCCAGGCCTGCCTGAAGCACTTAAACTTTACTACTGCCAGACTGGTCTAGATGTAGATCATATATCATTCAACTAGTTATATGTTATATGTTTTCCTAGGGCATATAACACTTCTGTTAGTGTATTACATCAAAGGCCAGGAAAATAACCCTGTATAACCTCGTGGGTACTTTGCTAGGTATATTGTGAACATGCTAATCCAAAACCCATGAGATAATATGAGATGACTAAAATAAAGTAAGTAACAGCTGAAACAATACTCGTGTGAAGCTGCCAGCAGGATCCGATAACAAAATTAAAATTCAAAGACATGTCGATACACAGTTTAACACATTATAGTTTTATATTTATAATTTTTAAAGAAATTAGTTATTTGTTCATCAGATAATCTAGTATTGAAGTGGTTAACTAGCCACTGTATAATCCAAGGATACTCAATAAATTTATATAGTAACAATGAAAACAAATTTCTTTGCATGGACAGGTTCCACTAATATTATCTTAATTTTTATGCAGGCAACACTTTTGACCACTACAGAATAATTTAATGAAATGTACATAATGTCATAAACATTTTATACAATTTGCAATAGCCGGGGCAAAATGTTGGTAATGCAGGTCAAACAGATACCTATAAATACACCCTAAAAAGACAGCAGCCCTTTCTTCTTCTGACGCCACGCACAGAATAAACTCCTTTATAGGGACAAAAAGGTTTTAAATGCATCACTTCCTATAAAACAACTCTGACTTTAATCTGTATTCTATTATAACCCAAATTATTACCCCGACCTCCATTGACTTTTCCAAATGTATTTTCTAAATGAAGAGCTAGTGTGTGTGTGTGTGTGTGTATGTGTGTGTGTGTGTGTGTGTTAACCTGTGGAGGTGTTCCACACATCATGTCCCAGGTCCCATAGTGACCATGAGCCTGCCGATAGAGTCTCACTGCATCTGTGAACGCAGGCGTCTGAACCTGACATTCCTCAGACAGTCCTAAAGACAAACATCAACCATCATCAAATAACATATTTAGCTGTTTTAAGCACATTACTAAGAGACGAATGCCATGGACGGTCATTACTAAACAATGACATCATAACATTGTACAGTTCCTCCACATTTAAAGAAGTGAAAAACAACCGGTGACATAAATAGAAGAAGAGTCATCACACAATATCTTTACCATTAAACCACAGAACACTTTAATCTGCTTTGGTCAAACTCTTTACAGGAAACGCTGCTCCATCATGTTACCATGGCAACACTGCAAACACTGCCTTAGTAACAACAGGACCGAATTGTCATTCAGAAATGAACCTGATTTGTGAAACTAAGAATAAACAATTTGCTGATATTTGTTTTAAGTTCAGTACAAGCTGCCATGCAAATCTCTGGCTGTGTTCACACAGCTGTCACTCCTGTATTTTATTATGCAAAATATATTTTTTTCTATGTATATTCAAACATAATTTGGTTTTAAACTGCAACTGTATAATATTATAATGTAACATTCCCACCCTTAAAATTTGAGAGCAATTTAGGAGTGAGTTCAATTAGCACATGTGCAGTGTGAACAGAAATTCAGTCCTAGTTTTTCTATTTCACAATTTTTCTAGTTGTCCATTAAGTAAAACACAGCATGATCATCACTCTGTACAGCACACACACTCAACTTTTGTGTTGTGTTTTTATATGGGGTTCTGCTAACTCTGAGACAGAAATATAAGCTACAGTATGTGCCATTAGACTTTACATTTGGTGGTTGTCTTCCACTGAAGCTGCTCTTACCAGTTTTGTGGTGTGTATGCTGCACAAATGTAGTTCTCTACACTTGGTTAATTAAAAAAACATTGTACGTCGTTAAGGAAACATTTGTGGCATGATTGGACTTGTTTATTCAACAACATTGTGTAAATTCTGATAAGTCACCATCTTAGATGCTTACTATAACAATAAATCACTGTTACCATGGTTACATTATTCACAGCTATCTCAAAAGTAAAAAAGGGGCTTGACAGTGAATAACCAAACAGCGAAGGGTTAATAACAATACGTTTCCTGTAAAAGCATTAAGTAATTTATCCTCCCACATGTGTGTGAGAGAGTTTGAACTCTTACAAAGAGAGGAAGTTGGAGTAGGCTGGGTGGGTGTGGGGGCTGGTGGAGGGTGGGCAGGAAGTCCAGTAGCGTTTGAGTGCACACATGGTGCAAGTGTGTTTCTGAACATGTGAGGAGAACAAGAGGGGTGTTACACGAAAACAGACAGACCAACGTTATGGGTCACTTATTCTGACATAGCTTCACTGCACAAACAACTGATATTATGTCAGTCCCAAACCACAGGAAATGAGGCAGTTTCGAAAAAATAAAACTTAGAAACAACTTCTAATTTTACTACAAACAGTTGTAAAACATGGTACTTGTC
>JAZGTK010008462.1:0-18263 GCA_036877625.1 Ambastaia sidthimunki
GTGCATGAAAATGTCTATGTGTAAATACTCCTCTGGGATACTTTATATATGTTGTGGTTATAAAGTAAAGTAATATCATTCTTTGGTTACCTAAACATGGCAGATTCCCCACACGCAGTCAAAGAAGACCTTGCTGTAAATGGATGTTGTTTGCGCAATTATTTGTTTTGAGGACATGGCAGAGAAATCTATAAAGGAAATATTCACTGCCCACTGGAGGTCCATAGTATTGATTGAGGATGTAAAGTACATTGCCGGAGCTCCACAGTGTCTGATCATTAAGAAACGGTAGAACGTCAGATTCTAAATCTGCTTTTAACATTGCACCTTCAACTGATCGATAACATTCATAGCCTGGCTGGAATGGGATATACTCAGTAGTAGTTTTGTCTAAATAGTCTAATAATCTAAAATTTCCATTAGTTGTCAGAAAAAGTCTATATTTCAGCATAGAACAATTCTAAGCTGTTTCCTATTTAATGATGCACAGGACATTAAACTGAAAGGGCATTTCAGCACCAAAACCTGCCTCCTATTCACTAACTATCCACAATCCAGTTTAACCAGATTCATCACTGATATGCTAGTATAACTGTGATTGTTTTTCACTCTTTATATGTAATAAAGGCTGTAAATAAATGACATTGTGATAAAAGTATCACATTGGTATTTTAAACAGGAAACCATTACTGGATTTCTTTTTCCCTTGCTAACTGAAAACAATGCTATTACGTCAATATCAGATATTTTTTATGCTGAAAAACACAATTATAATGGATGGGAAAGTGAGAAGAGTCACAAAACGAAAATATGCTCTTGTTTGTCTTATTAATATTGTCGGTATATTTGTTTTGGTTTAACGCTCCACTTGTTTTAGCCGAGCTGTTTCCTCCCTCAGGATCACTGTAGCCATCAGAGACTGCGTGTGATGTAATGGCCACTCAAGCAGCCAATGAAACAGCACAGATTTTCCTCATACAGTGACTTACCTTAACAGTGTGGCAATGAGACGCTTTCTGTTGGTTCATGCTATAGACAATTCAAGTGCAGTTTGATGAATAGACATGTTGGGGGAACTCCCTCCACTGCTGATAATGTCTTTTATTTGTATCGTCTGCATTGATTTAATATGCGAAAAATGTATGCAATACATTGCATGCAATTCCTCATCTTGCAGATTGGTTCTGAGTTGGATTGTGCATTACTGTGATCCAGTAACATAAAACAGCTCTTTAAAATGCTTAAAATGTGCTTAAGTATGCCACATGTGTGGATATATGCCTGGTCATAATGCTGCTCTCCATAATTTTAACCGATTTTAACTAATCATTTGCTGAATTCTGCTGTACGATCACATGGTTAAGAATAAAACATCTTATAAAACAATGTTAAAATCCATGATCACTAGAAATCGCACAAAAATGTATTTTAAATAAAATTCAGCTTTTTTAGAAGTAATTTAATAGTTCCAGGCAAATAAGGCTGACAACTAGGAGTAAGTATATTTAAAATAATTTATAATAAGCCAAATTTACATGAGTGGGGGGTGCACTGAAAATATTGAAATTAAAAAAAATATTGAATTAAAAGCGCATGGCACAGATCTACAGTATTTGAGAGCAGATAGTCTGTTTAAACTGGATTGTGCATTGATAATAAATACAATGTTTTGTGCACTAAATGCTGCACATTAAGGATATGTATTTGTGGTAGACCAATTGCTTTTTTTAAAGAACAACAAAGGCTGACCGACTTGCTATGGGAAAACTCTTTAAACTGTAATACACAGGACTGGGACTCCATTCATGCTCTCATTAGAGACAATTCTCTGTAGTTGAAATAGTTTATTTTTAAATGTAGTTCCCCCTGGGGAGATAAGTCGTTCAAGCACTGAAGAACAAGTAGACCCTTGAGTTTGCTAAGGACTGGCCTCTCTGTGTAGACTTTTTTTTGTAGCTAGTGTTCTTTAAAGGTTGTTGTTATAAGGGGGTTGACTTGGAAAGAAGAAGAGCAGACAAAGTATGACATCCATACTTTATCCAGTGATGTAATACACTCAAGTTACTGGAACAAGATTTTAATCAGTATATATATATATACCTGCTAAAAGTGATGTGTCATTTGCTTTATGAAGGTACATTAGAAGAGTGAGCCAGTGAGCCAGACTTACTTTTGTCCATGAAATATGAGCTCGGCCGTGTATTGGAGTGCCGGGAATGGATCTACGTCATACATATATTAAAAGTTTTTTTTTCGTTGTGACAATACTTCTTTCCTAGTACAGCTTAATATGCACAGAGACATCTATAAGCAGCCAGTTCATTGGTTGATTTCCCGGAAACATGTAACTGAAACATCCTGACCTAACAATGCTGGCTTAACCAATGGTGTGAGTTTGAGGCGGGGTTATCTGACTTCCTGTCCAATGGCTAGTGAATGGAATAGTTAGGAAAACTTTACCTTAATGGAACATTTAGTCTCCTTCATAGTGACCAGACTCAATGAGGCCTTGGTTTTCTAAAGCTCCACACCAGCTACATTGTTAGCAATTAATGAATCAATATCATCTGACCTTATAAAATGTGATGTCATCACCCTTTAACTTACCTCACCCCGCTAAAGTTTTGTCCTGGTTCACATTAGGTTGAAGTTTAGAAAACACAAGGATTAGCAATATTGGTATTGAAGCACAAAACATATCACTTTGCCAAGAGCACTTTGGTTCACAGGGTTTCGAACTGGCACAGAAATACTTTTTCTTGAGCTATTGTTGTTTGTGCCCTTTATCCACTGGAGGTAATACAATTGAACGTTGGTTTACAGAGGAGATGATCTCCCTTAGAGAGGCACGAAAATTGCTTCTTGACAATACATATGGCAAACAGCCTTCCAGGACTCTTAAGATCATTAAAGTGAGGTGATGCATCAGACGCAACGTCTGGCACGAGCAGATTAACCTCACTGTTTTTAAAAGGACTGTCTCAAAGCTCTCTCTCCCCGCATTGATCCGTCTCTCCCTGAGTGCTTTTGTGTGTGTGTGGGTGCAGGTAGGGTTGCGTTTGTGTGTGTGAGAGAGCGAGAGTGCAACAAACAATAAGTAATGTGCCAGGATAAATAACAGGGTTGCAGGTAACAGGGTTGCAAATAACAGAGTTGCAAATTTAGTCTAAATTAAGCCGTCACTCAGGAGTAGTCAACTAGTAGGGTCAAAATGTTAATTTGCAGTTATTTTTATAAAAAAATTTCCCTATAAAATAAAAGAAAAAACATTTTTTTTAACTTTTACAATGCCACAGTAATTTGGGTAACAGGGTTGAATGGATGGGTCTAAACACAGCGCCATTGGTGGAAACAATCACTGAAAATATGAAGAGACTATTTACTGCAATGCTTTAGAAAGGGTCCAAGTGATCAAGCTTTTCTGGTGTCACTATTGTAGAGAATTTAAAAATGTTTCTGTTATTTTATGGGGTAGATGTAGGTACACTTTGTGTTTAAATCTATTACATGAGATAGTAGTATATCTAACATTTCTATAAGTTCACACAACAAATCGATGCTTTTACAAAAAGGCACCCCAATGTATCCTTTTTATTTGAATAAATAAGATTAATGAGTCACCTCAGTGTTGGGCGGGGCTACAGATGAAACAAGCAACAAACAAACATCTTCGTCTAATAGTTCTAATAGTTTTTAAGCTAAAAAGCTGAGAGCCTTCTTTAGAACAGCACACACAGGATTGAAAACAGGCAGAGATAACCATCAGCTCCATTGATCCAGGTCCTGGCACTGTTGTGCTCTGACCAGATTTACAATGGTCATTACACAGAAGATTATAACAGGGCGCCCAGTGGCCATCTATCAGAGATAAGACAAACTGTATACTATATATATACTGAAGATTAAAAAGGATGTTGGCCTTGTGGACTTTAATCATTGTACAACTTATTTTATGCTCTATAAATTAAATAAATGTGTGGGAAGAGAGAGAAAGAATACATTTCATGGTAGATCTATCCATTCATCAATCCATCCATCCGTTTCTTTGTTGAAGAAGCTATTTTGAAACGTACTTACAATTTAAAGTATTTTAACTACAGTAAAGCTAATACAAAGTGGCTATTCATCTTGAAGCATCATAACCATCAGTAAAATAATATTTATGTATTTATTTTTGAGATAAGAGCCATCATTTTTATGCACTAAACAATGAAGGGCATCAAACAGTTAAACATCATTTATTTCTTTAACATTTTCACACACACACACACACACACACAATTTTACAATATAATTCAAGTAGTTCAATGGTTGGTTATGTACATTATCATGTCTTTTATATATACAGATTTCTTATTCTTACATACATTTCCATGCCGCTGAGTTCAGCTGGGATTGTTATGAACTCTCTCAGCTGACAACAATGAAAGACTGTCCTGGCATAAAATATAGATGGACATAAAAAAGAAAGAGGAATAAAAGTAATTGTTGTTCAGATGACACAATAAGAGCCACCAGAGTCAGGAGACGCATTTAGACAGCAGGCATATTATTCTTGATCATTTTTTTGGGGTGATTACTTATTATCACCCCAGTGTCTCCAGACACCTTTTGAAGGCTGTTGACTAACAATGTCATTATATGGGCCTAATATATGGGCTGAATGCTGGAAAAGAGTGTTTGAATTACAGTGATATCTACAGTGGCTCAAAGAATGGGAGATGGAGAATTTTATAAGGACAGCACCGCAGGTGGAATAACAAGAGAAAAGATGAGGCTACACAGGTGGACAGTGAGTGTGGATGTTTCTCTGTTGTACATTTGGCCCCAAATGCTGTGAACTGTCAGTTTGAGTCAGTCTGACAGGACTGAATAATGTTCAAATTTCTGAATGTGTCAAGGCACTTTGAGTCAAAGTGTTTTTGAAAAAAAGTCTTGATGCCGACTGACTTGTCTGGATATTGTAAGTCAGCATTACTCTTGACCGCTTCATCCAATCACATTTAATCACATTTAATAAAATCACATTTGCAAAAAATTACATGTTGTTCATGTTCATATTCATGGCAATTTACCTTTATTTTACATTTTATCGGATCAGTGGCTAATTCAAAAGAACCTGAACAATCTTATTTGTACTTTTTTGTATGAATTCATATCTTTGTAGGATCATGCTTCATACAAAAATGAATTATACATTATGTTTACAGTATGTACAACACCACATCTTTTTTTTAGTGTGAGCACTTCTCTTCTTTAGGTGGTAACCCTTTAAAGACGTTTAAATGTAACTTAAACATGGCATTACTGTGTGTCTGTACTGAACTGCCTGCGTGACTAGAGCACAACTTCTGTCTGTATAAAGCCATTGAAAAGACTTTTTAAAGCCATTGAAAAGACACAGAATTTGCTCCGAAAACAACCTAGTAAAAATGGCACATTAGTCAGCATTGTAATGAGGGAAAAGCAATACATCACATATCCCTATAGAACAGTGCAATGTGCTTGAGTGATTTTTGCCATCTGTTGACAACAGTTAGTCAGCAGGTAATTTATCACAGCAAACAGCAGGGCCGCAAAATTAACGCATTTATTTATGATCCTGTGTGAATTTGAACTGTGTAAATACCATTGGTCATATCCAAACAGTGATCCTGCCAAATAACACAAGTGTTGCAGAGAGAGCTACAAATGTAAGTGACAAATAAACCCTGGATGAGTCTCTGAAGCCTGTAAGAAAACATTGATTATAAGGAGAGCAGTTCTGTTAGATGAAAGAATTGCATGTATTTCAATTGGGTGATGGTGGTCAAAAACTGTTACTATTTTAGGACCTCATTGGAATTAGACGTAAAGGGAAAAGTCTGGCTTAAATACAATTAAAGGTATAAACAACTAACAACTCGTTTGAAAGTAATGTGCTACACTAACACAGACACATTGGCTCAACCAATGGCATGAGTCTGGGGCGGAGCTATCTCTCCATCAGGCTAATGAGAGATCGATTTGATAGTGCTTTAGAGACTATTTGGAATGAATGTTTATTTTTGCGTTTAAAACATTTAGGCCTCTGTAAAAAAAATTAATAAATAAATCAAGTATAATGTACAATTCCTTAAAAAAAACGGTAAAAATAAATCAAGTATAATGTAAAATCCCTTTACAAATACACCATAGAAAAGCATGAAGAATTCCATTGAGTATAAGCAGACACTTGAAATTCTACACACTTCCTTATGTCTGCCAAGTTATGGAATCCTCCCCATACATTTCATTCCAGGTGGAGTGGAGTCTCATTTTGTATATGTAATATTTGTAAAGGTCAGTCACAGAGCTGACACTGTGGCTGAATTCTGCTGAACTGAGATGAGGAAAGTGGGTGGAAGGGTGTGTCAACAACAGAACAGTCTATACGATGATGTGAAGCTTTTTATGAGGCCCAGAGCAGACAGCACCTGAAGAGCAAAATTAAATGAAAAGGATCTGTATGAGTGTGTTCTTTGTGTAAAGAAAAGGAGCGGGGAAATTGTCTTTGGGAGAGAGAGCTATACCCTCATATGAGCACCCTCATCTTTCCTTATCCTCCAGGTCTCTTCACATCTCATTGTCTGAAAGCTGCTCTTAAAGTCCTAGACGGTCCAGGATATTTTCATTGTTCTGTGTTTTCAAAAGAAAAGGGCTTCTGCTCTCGGCTGCATTAAAAATATTCTCTTTCAGTTTCTGCACAGAATAGGTCATTACTTTTTATTCTATCAACAATGGCGCTGCAGCTCAAATTTGAAGATAAAGTAGTAGTACACCCAAAAATAAAAAATCTGCCATTATTAACTTACCCTCATGTCCTTTTAAGCTTGCACTGTGTGACTCTCTTTCCTACGTGAGACGCAAAATGAAAACTTCCACACACTTTTCCATGCTATTACAATAAACAGGGACTGAAGCTTTCATGTTACACTTTCAAGCTTCAAAAAGACACAAAAACTCCAACAAAGTCCAATGATAAAATAAAAAAATGGCCCATATGCCTTGTTTGCTATCATCTAACTCTTCTAAAGTCATTGATTTGGGTGAAAATGACAGAATTGTCATTTTTCAGTGACCTATTCCTTTTTCACTTTTTTTCACTTTTTCACTTTCAAATGTCTGGCTAGGATTTAACTTAGCATGTTTTGTGCATTTGCACACTAACATGATAAAGTAATGATTTCAGAGTTGAGGAGAAAATAAGCAGTTGTACTTCGTAGTTTTGTCATTTACCATATGACAGATTAACTGTATACGTGTGAGATTCGATGCAAATCCATCCTACGCTGGAAGACTTCTACAAATATTTGTACCAAACAACAAAAGGGTTTACCAGATGTATGATGTCCAGCCGTTAGAGATTATGCAGAAAAATGGTCTGAAATTTGCTGAGGGGAGCAGTCTAAACATCTTTTGAGGGCGGGGTGCGTTTTCCCACAGCACTTGAAAGACATGAAACACAAACACACTTTGACTAATGTGAAAACTTTCGCTATCCAGACGTCACTTGGAGCTTGGCGTTGCTAGGGGTGGATTTTGCGCTGCTAGAGTTACAGTTGTAATATGTATTTCTGTCACTGCGGATGTCTGGCGACAGATAAACCCAAGCAAATAGAGGCAGTCTTGATGAAAGGCATGGCATATCTGCCAGTGAGGTTAAGCCTTTCATAAATTGAAATCTAACTGAAAAGATAAGTAGCCTTTTTTTCTCTTTCTTTTTTTTTGTGCTGGATAAGCTGCAAAGTGGGTCTTTCATCAACTCCCCCGATCCCCCCTTCCTGGCCAGAAAGGAGACGCATGCACACATAAGCCAGACCTACTTTTGCAAACGTATGGCTTTATACTTGTATAAAATTCCACGTAAGTCTTTTTCACTAGAAATAAGAGTGATAGCATCTGTTTTGATCTTAAATCAAAAACTGGATTTTGCCTGGGGAGCAGGGACATGATAATTGCTCAGTGTTATGACAGAATAAGGTCCAGTTTAGTTCCTGTTCTTATTGTGAATGACGCTTGCATAGCACCTCAAGGTTCAGTTTACAAGGCCAGATGTAAAAAATGTTTACACTGTTGCCCTATCAAAAGACTGCTAACCTTGGAAATGGAAAATAAGATATTTGGAGATATTCCTCTGACAATTTCACAGACACTGGGGTAGATATTTGTCAGTAAATTTATTACACATGACTGTCCTTTCACTGAACTCAGATGTCACACAACTTTGGTGTTTACCTTCAATAACTTTTTACTCAGCTCAGGTAAGAAAGTGCATAAGCTGACGTTTTGATTTGTTTGTTTACTTATACTCAAAAAAGACTTTTTCGTGTGCTATTTTTTTTTTTTTTTAAGATTCATCAAAAGACCCAAACACTGCTTTTTAGTATAACAATGTTATCAGCATTGGTGCTTCAAAAATCTTTTATCATTCAGGTAATCATTTGCTCCGCTTATAAAACGACTTTACTTTCTGTCTAGCATCACATGGTCATTGGTTAATGGTAAGCAGTAGCCAAATACCTATTTAGATATTAAACAGCTATTTAGGCTTATAAAGAAGTCTCCCTGGCTTTTTAGCAGGTACTTTGGATCCACAGGTACAACTTGAGCTCACCTGACGCAAATTAAAACGATGGCTGACGTCGAGCACAGCTGTCACAAACCACCAGCTGCTTAATGAACAAGGGGCAGAACGCAGGATAAATGCCCTCAGGCCTCCAAAGCAACATCATAATTTGTTTAGCGGATAACACAAGCCACTTAATGAAGACAAGTGTTCTTTGTGAGGACCCTGAGAGCCGTCTGTCCACGGCCAGGTGAAAAATATCACAAACCGCACGTCCTGTGAAAAACCCATCTGGGACAAAAAGAAATGAACACTTGACCTGTGTTATATCAGAGATCAGGAGAAAAACACTCCAGTGCTTCTGAAAAGTGTCAGTTGAACAGGACTCTTGTAGTTTTAAGGGTCTAGGTCCACTTATGTGCTTTCTGTGATGTTGTCATTTTAAACAAATTTTTTAGGTCTCGTCTTTATGAATACTGTTGATCTAAATGCAGAGACATGCGTAACTGTCATCTAATATTCTAAAACAACGTAATTTTCCAGGATAATATCAAGCACTGCAGTTCAGCCTTACCATGATTAACCACTTACTTAAATGTGTTTATTTATATTAGAGGTGTTTGTGCTTAACTTGTGTTTCTGAGATAAATGACTCATCAAATCATATGACTTGCTGAGGAAAGGGTGTTTATACTTTTTGAATAATTGGACTTATTTTGCTTAGTAGATGATAAAAAGGGGGGGAAACAAAACTTGCACTAGCATTGAAATAAGAATAAGCCTTATGTAGGGACCAGAATGGCACAGAGATTTGTGGATAGGCTTTTGACTTGGACCAATAAGCTGTCCAAAGTACAAATATCTGCCCAGAGAGCATTTCTAAATCATCTTTAATTTGGACAAAAATAAGCATTAGGCTTGTTGCTCCTTCTAAAGGAAATAGGGGGTAAATGTATTATTGTCCTAGACTTTCAATACTTAAATATGGAAATCCATCATAAAAATAATAATTTCTGTCACCTAAACAATAAAATAAACACAAAATATTTTTGTGTGAAAATTATTTATAATGTTTTTATACAAAAGCTGACTGTAACGAAGAGTCCAGAGACTGCAGATCCATATGCAAAAACTTTATTCTCGTAGTCAAAAACAGGCAAGGGTCAAACACCAGTAAACAACAATGTAAAAGGTAATCCAAAATCGTAGTCGATAAACAGGCAGATAATCAGGCCAGGCAGCAAACAATCAGAATCCAATAGACAGTACAGGTAATACACAGAGAATATACACAAGGGAAAACGCTCAGAAATGTTCACCAAAGCAAAACAAGACTTCGCAATGATCAAGAGTGCTTAGAGAGTATTTATACAGTCCTTAATGACAGATGGTTAGCACCTGTGAGGGGTGTGGCCCATGTACGGGGCTTATGGGAAATGTAGTTCATTAGAACTCTGGCGATGGTTCCCGCTGGCGATTATGGGAGGGGACCACAGAGACCGGATTCGTGACACTGACGTTGGTGCCATTGCTGCTACAACCAATAATTTTGCAACTAGCCGCATTTCTTCAAAGGTTGTGGACGACTTGGTTTCCATGGAGACAAAAGTGTCAGTGAATTGCATGCTTTAGACAAAATATGACACATGATGTGTGATGAAAACAAAGTAAAACCTTAAGTGTCATTTTTTCAACCATGTTAAAATGCCATTTCGCAAGTTAAAAAGTTAAAATCATGTGTGTTAAAATCACCCTCAATAAACTTTATTTATTAATTGCTTTGAGCTCCTCTCCTTCAATACTAACAAGAACTCAAACGATAGGATTGGGGGTTCATGTCTTTCAATAAATGTTGTGTGATTGCTTTTTAGATGTTCATAGTTGCACTCAACATGAAAGAAACACTGCAGAATTGTCAAATCCCAAAGAGGATAATTAATTTTGAAGAGTTCTGACATTATATTGAGGCAGGTTACTCATGCAGGCATGAAATCAATATGACTTGTAAATCAAAAATAAATTGGTTTTCCTTTTGTTCTATGAGAACAATCATCTCAAATTAATTGCTGTAGCAACTGTAAGTTTTAAAGAAATGAATCAGATTTGATTGGGTGTGTTTTAGACAATACACTTTGCATGTCAGGTTTAAGACCATTTATTTCAGAGGTGGAGGCTGTTAATCACATATTCATTTTTATCAAGCACAGTTGGCTTTCTGATGTCTTCTGCAGTTGATGAGCTCTTCATTGTTCTGAGGCAGCATGGATTCATTTGGCTCAATGTCTGCTTGGCCATCACACGTGGACATTGGTGCTTCTGGTGAGTTGAAAAGGGCCTTTTTGTTACATTCCAACCATATGCGAACAATTGACATTGAATCCCAGCTAACAATTTTAGGTTGTAAGAACGTTTCCCTAATGTTTCCATGAAGTAACGAAAATGTAAAAAATCTTATTTTGAAATTTCTATGGGAATTCAAAAGGTTCATTTCACACATCTTCATTCCTTTTTGTTCATATCATTATTTACATAAATTTGAAAATTACAGTGGAAAATAATGTTAGTAATTTTGCTTTGTTACTAAAAAATTATTAAATCATTATTTAATCATACAATACATGTAATTGTATATAAAATATGTTTGTTTAAAGTAAAAGGTATGAATGTCCTTGCAAATTGTAAAAAAATATATATAAAATGATAAAATATGTGTATTCAGTGTGTGTTTAATGCGTTTAATGTTACTGTATTCAGTATTATTTTAAAATAACTAAAGGTTAGCCTAATAGTGTTTTGTCCTTTGTGTATTTAAAACTCTAACTCTCTATGTCTAGTGTATATGTTTATTAGTCAGAAGTTTGTCTACTAGTCAGCAGCAGTAGTTTTTACTTAAGTTGCTGAATATACTTGGTAAACATTGCTTATTTGTGCTTTAACATCATTTTGTTTGCCTGCAGTGCAGAAGGGCTCTGATGTGTGATGCAAATGTCCCATTGTGATGTAAACGATAATCTCTGTTCTGTCTAGCAGCATTCACCAGTGAATTCTACTAAAATATTTATGGCCATGCGCCATTCCATAGACAGCACACTGGAGATGGTTGGTCTGATCACACTGTGCAACAGTTTTGCAAACACATATTGCTGAGAGACTGCAGAGCAAATGGCTTTCAACTTCATTCGTTTCTTTATCTTCATCTGTATCTTCAGCAGGAAATTGAAGAAAAGTCCTCAGCCCAACACATCAAACCCCAAACATTAGGGTGCCTTAAAAGTGCTGCAGTCAGTTGTCAACTTTCAAGCCATCACACACACAGCAGTATTTCATTGGGCTTCTGATCCTGTGACAACACATGCAACAACATCACACTTAGCCTCCTCCCAGTTCCCAAGACAAATAAATCTCCCAGCACTTTGGAACTCAAGTGATTTGTCCCCCATTTGTAAAGAGCTGCTGGCTTTGAAGCTGCAGTTTGAAAACACATTACAGAGCAGTAAACCAAACAATCAAATAAACTGTAAAACTTTGTATTTTAACGATACAACTAGGAATTACCAAATAAATGTCTTCAAGATGTTGCTTAGCTGTAGGCCATACATCAGAGGTTTTGCATCAGAAATATATAACAAGAAAACACTGTATTTTTGCCAATAAAACTGCACTTCAGAATATTTATTTATTTTATATATTTACTTTCAATTAATTTATTTATTTTGAATGGACAAAATTCCGTTATTGAGGAAATACATATTGAGGCACCTGGCCAGGTCTGGTGGCTTCCTTTGTAGACTTATGAGGACACATTGTGCATGGAAGGTTGGTCTCTAAGAGATAGGCAGGTTCTCATTAAGAGCAACTTACCATATACTTTGTGAAGGGACATTTCCTGCTACCTCTTAGTTTCTCACTGAAGAGCAATTCTATTATACCTTCACTAAAGAAATTGCTCCCCTGGGGGTTTAAACCGGCAACTTTTTGAGTTCTGAGCCCCTAGTTCCTCTTAACAACTGAGTTACCAGCTCTATTATGCACAACCAAACAAAAACACAAAATTTATAATATATTTGGCTCATTCCCATACCTAATCAGTCTTCATGCACCTGTTTCTAATTCATGCAAAATTCACAGCCTGCTGTGGATCTACTCTTCTCTAATCTGCCTGAAACTAAGCTTCCTTACCCCTTAAGGTGATAGATTTGGGTAGTGCGTGCAAAATGAACATCTTCTCCTCCATTTTTTCGGCCATGGGAGTG
Organism: Ambastaia sidthimunki; assembly: GCA_036877625.1. Lineage (NCBI taxonomy): Eukaryota > Metazoa > Chordata > Actinopteri > Cypriniformes > Botiidae > Ambastaia > Ambastaia sidthimunki. Next base: position 12,841 of record JAZGTK010008462.1, read on the forward strand.
AAAATCCTGAACTTTTAACTGAAACACCTGTAGGCAGACATGGCGAGGAAAATGTCAGGTCTGCGACAGTTCTGTCGTTTCCTGTCCTTAAAGTGCCAAATTACAACTTTATGCAGGACTGACTCTGACCAGGTTGGTCCCCTAGACAACATCTGTTGGACCATACCATGAACACCAACTTTATCAACATTCCATTCACACCATTTAATAAAATAACTGTGACTAGTTCCCCATCGCACACTCTCTCTCTCTCTCTCTCTCTCTCTTTTAAACAACAGCACTCACTATCACCAGCAAAACCATTAGCATACTATGACATGCAATCGTAAATGTAACCTGAATGAAAATTGAAAGTAAAACATGATAAATAATAATGTAGTTGTAATGTAAAGATGTGTGTGTGCTGGATGAAGGCAGGCTTGGTGCCTTAGGTGACCGGCTAGTTCGCCTAAATATAAAAAACAGCCTGACCTTATGTCAGATTGTCATTACTTGTTTTCCCTGCTCGGATGAGCAGCGATGAGAAGAGTCTTCACCCGCTTATTTGGGGTGAAGACGTGCATTTTATTTGTCCCCATTTTCGATGATCCAATGAGCGCTTCTTATCAGTAGCATCTTCATGCGCATTGTCCTATAAATGAGATGTCAATCAATATTCCCTTGACCCAGCGTGACCTCTAGTTTTGATATTCCACTAACATTTTTAGGACCAAGACTTTACCATTGGATAAGGTCATTTTAAGCTCCAAGTGTGCCAAAACAATTCTCCCTGCTTCAATTAATTCTTAAATGTCATTTGAGCATGAGAAACGAAGAGCCAAGTTGTGTGATGAGGACTTTGAACTTTAAATGCCATAAAACACCTCTCAAACTTACTTTTCTATTGTATCTTTGCCAAAGTTTATGGGCAGTTTTAGAAGGCTGTAATTTTGAGCTCTCTGTATGTCAAACGCCACCAAAGGCGATGGTCTCATACATCAAGCATATTTGTTCTGATAGTAAAGATAACATGTTATGATTGTAAAAATTCACTCAGTTACTGGCATAGATCCTAGTTTTAGCTTAACTGTGACTCACACAGCATCCAGGTGCAAGGACAGCTCTGATATGTGCTCACCGCTGTCATAAATAGTTATGTGGATTTATTTTAAAGTTCTGATTTATTTTTATTTTTTTTCCCTGTTACTATAATGTGTCCATATGTTTCTTGTTTCACCATTAGTGTTGATGTATTTACGACCCTCACATTTGCAATGAGCTCTTGGAACTAACCAGGTATATTATAAATGAACACCAACACTGTTACCTGAAAGGACAGGGAATCCATACAAAGCTCTATGAAAAAAAACATGCTGTATCAAGAGGGCTGTATCAAGGTTGTTTTGTGTGTGTGTGTGTGTGTGTGTGTGTGTGCGTGTGTGCGTGTGTGCGTGTGTCCACTACCTCTATTGAAAGGACAGTGGGGAAGTGACAGGAAATAATGGGGGGCAAAAAGACAGGGTCATAAAATAATACAAACTGGATTAAAGCTCTGTGCTTCCACAATCAGGCTGGAGCATCCGCACTGGGCGCATAAGCGCTGACATGACCTGAAAAGTGGGAGGGGGGCACAATTATTATTATGCTTAGTATTATGATTGATGCAAAATAGTCATAACAGATTTGATAAAAGGCAGATTGGCACCCTATAGTTCTGCAAACCTACAGATATCAAAACTAACATATTTATTAGTGCTGAAATAATTAATAAAGATCTAGTGAGAATAATGTGGTGTGTCTAAGTAAATATAGTAAATATAGTCTTCATTATACCAATTTGTCAGAAAAGCATAACTACTTGCAAATTGCTTTATAGTTTGTACAGTGTTTATATACGAAGGTTAGCCATTAGCTGAGTAAAGGCAATGGTGTGGAATTACCATGATTGCATTACTCAGAAAAGCTTAACATACTGCCCTAATTAAGATTCCATCATTAAAGAGCATGTAAACACAAATATTTGTGTCATCTTACAACTGCTAATAGTTTGTGTAAGTACATTGGTGGCACAATTTACAATGATACCCCAAATTTTGGAGGTTTTTGAAAAAATGTATTTACAAATGTATATACATTTCCTTTCGTCTTAAAAGCAAAATTACTTTTAAATTCTTTATAGGGTGTACTGTCTTACCTGCACAATATAGTGAACAAAATGTCATAGTGATTTGGTGATGTGTTTTTTTGACCTGGCAGTAAGCAAACTTAAAAAAAACTTAGTAACCACCTAGTACGCACACTAACAGTTGCATAGCTCAACCTGGCAACCACCGCCAACACTCTAACACAAATCTAGCTGTATTCAGATTGTAAGACTCTATCCCTTTATGGGACAAAGTTCATGTAATCTATGGCTAGCCAACAGCTGACGTGTTTGTTAAGAAAATTTACACAGCGTTGTGTTGGCATGAAAATAGGCCTCACCAATTCATCAGTTGGTATCTCCATTGTGTGCAATTCAAACCCTAGAATTGCTCATTAGAAATCTTTGGCTGGCCGTGTTGACAACTTTCCACGATAACTAATAGCTTTCAGCATCAAGAAATGGCGATCTCAAAAAGCAACAGAATTGGTCTGCATGCAAGATTAATCTGGTTTAAAGAGCTCACCTTTATCCTGTGGTGCCATCTGTTGATTATTCCCCTCATACGATTCCATTAATTAGCAGCACAGTTGCTATTAGTGACACAATGTAGTGGGATTGAGGGTTGTGGGGTAAGGACTGATTGCGGTGCAGATGGTTGTGACGTTCAGACAGATGGTATGTCAGGTTGATTATACAGTGGCGCTGCTTGTTGATGAGAATAATATGTGAGCTGATTCGACCCGCACAGCTAAACATGATTGAGATGTGACAAGCCAGACATGATACTCCGGTGTTCTGGGAAACTGGAATGCTTGATAATCTTTTAGACTTGTTGAGACCAATGAGCGAGAATAAATTCACTGCATTTGACCAATGTTTGCAATCAATGTTTCTATCGAACATCAGTCGCTTATGGTAATTATTTTACGGAATTAAAAACTGTGAGCTAATTAAAATTCAGTGTTTTGTAATAGAATATTGGAATTTGCAGTCCATTTTTTATTCAAGGATTCATGCATGGCCTGCAGTTATTGTGGAGGAGGTAAACAAGCAACATATTTTTATAAATGGAAAATATAATTCTCTTAGTCTTTGTCATTCATTTGACTCTTAACATTGTATTGCAGTTTCCAGCATCTAGAAGTGATTCCTGGATGGGGCTCATGTATTGCATGTGAAGGGAAGATGCTGTAGGTCAGTGATATGGGCTTTTTGTGACTTGTTTTGTTTCTCTTGCACCAGTTGTGTCTACAGGCTTTCATTGTGATCTTTTCCTGGCAAGACAAGGACGACTCTCTGTACTGCCACCAGCAAACTGTAGATATAGTTACGACATTGACCTGTGTGACAAATTGAGTTGTTTACATGTTTTCTTTTGTCTGGACAAACCAAGGACACTATATATTCTAGTTTGCACACTTGTAATACTTTTCATTCATTTGCTTGTACAATGACTGAAACTGAAGTGTTGTTGGATGGCAACATTATGCACAAAATACATTCAAAACCCAAATCCTGTGTGCTAGTCTAAAGTCTCTTGTATTTGTGAATGTTTCACAAACTGTTTTTGGCACTGACAATTCAGAATTTGGAAAACATCCTTTTCCTTGAGATTTAAATATAATGCCAAGTTAAACTGGATTGAGGGTGGTAAGTGAATGAGGTGCAGGATTTTGCCTCAAGTAAACTTGCCCCAATGTCTTTGTTTGAATAAAGAAACAAATGATTAGCTTGTAAATTACCTGTAATTTAATTGTATGTCATTTTAAACTCTTGCCCTTGTTTCAAACTGTCTCCATGTCTGATAAATTCTGTTGTCTCACTAACTCTTCAACATCAAAACATACTGTTGTGAAATTGATAACGATGTAATGTAAGCAATCACAGCAGATAAAATTTGAAACGCTTCACATTTTCCGTGAAATATTCATTACACTGCGTTCATTTAGCATATGCAGGGCAGAACTGACAAGCAAAGCAATTAAACTAGCAACAGTGGCAGCTGTTGTTTAAAATATACCCATCTAACTGATAGCACGCCCCCAACCCCTCCTCCCGCCAGCACAATTGATTTGTGCCGACCAGTGTCGTTCCACTATAATGGCTGGCTAAATCCAATCCAACCCTGGTTTCTGGGAAACGAACTTTCTCCTCAAACTTGATTTGTCAATGACAGGGTAAGTCAATATGCTGGAAAGACAGCAAGTAAGAGAGAAAAGCAAAGAGAGAAAGAGAGCAAGAAATGATTTGTCAGCATATTAGATTAAGTCATTGGCGGTAGCACCCAGAAGATAGCAGATGTTTGTGCTCTGTAAACTCAACCATTGGAGACCAGCATCTCACAGGTATTGATACAAACATAATGAGCTGTCTGAAATCTCTATGTATTAACAAATGCTAATCAACCTGCTGTGCTTTGGCAAGGTTCCTTGCATACTCTAGACGATCTTCAAAATCCTCATTTTAGCATGTCTTTCACGGATGGTGGTCTTGATACCAATACACCAGTGAAGCCTCATAGTTTATCCCAGTCACCCGGTAATGAGGAACTCCTGAGGAACAGTGCATATATTCTGGCATTACCGCATAATCAAATTACCCTTAAAACATTTGAAATTTGCGGTGTTGGTGCTCTTAGCTCTACAAATAGCTTACCGTAACTTACTAAACCAAGCAAATATACACACAGTAAATCCCTTTTAGCAAAACATACAACATCATTAAAAAGAAAAGAGAAATATACAGCAGCATATGAAGTCTAAGCTGGGAGAAAGACTTATTTGCATGACTCGAAGGAAACAGATTGCAAGACCAACATGTGTTTCATAAATTTTAAAGGGGTCTGTGGTCTACTTCTACAGATGCAGTTGGGCAACAGGGGCCAATACACTTCAGTTTATTATAAATCCCAGTAATGGATATTATGAATACAAAAACACAAGGAAACTAGTTCAAAATCCATGCCGAAAGCTACAGTTTCTTCTAAATTTCAGTCAAATAAACAGGCAAACCTTTGAACTAATACTTAATCACGTCGGTTTAGTTAAAGGAATTTTAACTGCTGTGCAACTTGTACTCAGGAGAACCACTCCACTTTAATTAAAACTTTTGTGGTTGCATGGAATCTGGTATGTGTATTTACATAATTATGTGAGACCTCAAACCAAAAAGCTGTCTTGTGATTTTTTTTTAACTAACTTTGCCTTGTCCGGAACATGTGTTAACATAAGAGTAACTTGTAAGAAGACCAGGATGAGAGCTAAAATAATCTCACAATATAAAATGTTGGTTCATTCCA
>JAZGTK010008463.1:0-18262 GCA_036877625.1 Ambastaia sidthimunki
GGCAAACAACAGTTTTCCTCTGAACAATGTTCTGACATGTGGGCGGCCCTTATGTCAATAAATGGCCTAATTACCTCTAATATGTTTCCTATTTGCACACACTATAAGTGGTGTAGCATGCAAAAGACATTTGCACTCCAGCAATTACAGTTTAATGCTGGGAATTGTCACTACAGTCAGTGTTTCTCTCTCGCGTCTGTAAGGAACTGATTTTTCTGAAGAATTTCAGATCATGACTTTGTGTGTTTTGGCCTTTGAATTTATTCGTTTGTGTCCTGTTATATCACCTAGAACAACCTAAACCAAAACTTACTGAGTGCCCTTTCAGGAGCCAAAAATGTTCACAAAAGACAATCCTCTGAAATCCAGCAGAGGCAAAATACAGAGGGCTCTTTCTGAGTGAACGAGCCATAAATCTGATGTGTCTGAGGGAAAGTTTTTGCAGTGAGCCCTTAGGGATCCCCCACGGCTACGGACCATGACCTCTGCTAATTTAACACTAGTGTAAATAAACAATACTTCCCTGCTGCTATATAAACACACACTCCTGGACCCACCTGAAGTCTATGACAGTTGATGTTTCTCTTGCGCAAAAAGGAATTACATTGCTAACAAAGGCAGTATTATGTTGAACAGGACCAGAGGGTGTGAGTGTGGCTGCAGTCACAGATAAGCGCATGTAGTCAGATCTTCAGAGATGGAGATGCACTGCATAGCCCTGCGATTCTGTTTTTCCTCTCTGGCTCTTTATCCAGATGAGTGGAAATAAAAATAGAGCCACCGGGGCACGTGCACTCAGTTTGAACTCACAAGGCGACCATGCGTTCACTTCCCAGGAAGTGTTAGAGGCCGGGTGAGGGTCATCCTTCACCTCCTTGTGAGGCAAGTTCAAACGTGGAGGTTTATTACAGGGTTTCCATAACATCTAACTCTCATTTGTTCATGACATGAAAAATAGCGCACAATGCTGGACTCGTGCCATCTGTCCAGGATGATCTCAATAGCTCTGGGAGCTGAACAGTTTTAAGTATGTTTTCCTAACATCTCTATTAAACAATAAAACGTTAAAAATGTTACTTTGAAATTTGGAATGTTCAAATCGTCGTTTAGACGCTGCATTAATGTTACTGCTTTGTTATAAGAACGTTAACATTTTTAAAAACAGTTGGTTATAAAGTGAAAAAGGTTCTACTGATGCTACTGCAAGAACCTTTATGATGAGAACCTTTATGACACGAGATAACGTTAGCCAACGTCATGAAAACATTCCCAGTTAGCTGGGATGTGGGTGAACATTATATTATTGTACAAACAGCTGAATTAGAGTTTAGATCCCTCTTCACATGCTTGCTTGCGTGATTCTGTTTATTCATAATAGAACATTCTTAAGATCAGGGGAACCATCCTGGTATTTATGGTGAGCTGCTTTGAATAAACTCTATAACCAATATCACACAGAGGTGATAGATAAGTGGAACATTTGCTGACTCACTGGCCTGTACTGTGAACAATATGATGGGTGTGTTCAAAATAACACAGGTATGAGATATATGATATCATATAAACAATTTGGATCTTTGTTAAATAATTATAAGCTTTTATTTTGCTCTCAACTTTCGTCAAAAGATATTTCGGTGCTTCTTTTGAAATAGAAGCCATCTTTCACAGAAACAAATCATAGCGGCCCATTACAAAGCTGTGGTAGATCGTTTTACTGTAATTAATACTATGAAAATCTATAATCTAATCCTATTAAAGAGTTTATCTGATGCCAGTCTTTAAATCTACATTTCTTTGCTTTGATCACTACATTATTGTAATTTTTATGATGAAACTCTGTAGGTCAAATTTATAATCAGATTAAGCAAAATTATTGTGAGATGCAATTAATAAGACAATTTTCACCAATGTAAATGAGTATGATTGTATTAAACAATGTTGCTATGTTGCTTTGCAACCAACCATTTAATAGGTATATACTTAATTATTATTTAGGATGGATCAAGTAGTAAAAATATTAGGGTGATATTTTCACAGACAGCCACAACACGCATAAACTTCTAAAGACAGGCAAAATTTCAATTAACAATGTATTACATGACAGCAAAGAAAGGGCAAAAGTCTATATACTGTGCTTTCACTTTTTCATCTTATCCAAGAAAAAACATTTTACATCTTTACTGATTAAATAAACTACATGAACTGTCTGGAAGTCAGTCTTCAATTAAGTCTCAGAACAAAAGATCAAGTGTCAACATTGTAATTTATTGGTTGAGAAATCACATATGTCATATATATCATATCTTCAAAGCAAAGCAATGAATTCAACTTAAAAGGGCCGATAAAATAGCACAATAAAAAGATAAAGGTTCTAAGTTCGCTTTACTAGGATATAATCAAGTATGGCTTGGAAATGCTAAAGATTAAAGGTTTTAAGAACTGGTTTAAGTAAACAAAAATCATAACAAAAGCAATACACACAATCAGAACTGAGTACTTTGTCCTTTGTGGTATATTTGATATGAGTACTGATCTAAGGCCAGTTTTATCATCGCAATCTGAGCGTAGACATTGTGTTTTACCAGCCTGGCTTTTAGTGTCAACTTCGTTTTCTGAGACTGTTCTTATGAATGAAAAAAATGATAAATGGAAAAACCAAAGAAAGTTCGATGGAAACATTCTGAAATGCGGAAAACACATTCCATTAAGCAGACATCACCTCCACCTACTGAAGTTAATGTAAAATCCTGCATTCCTTTTGATCGCAGGATCTGCATGCGCATTCATGCATGAAATAGGTTTTTTACTGTATGAGTGTGACTAAAAATGTCTGGTACTGTTCAGTGAGCAATTATAGGACAGACGCACAAGTTCTATTTTACCCTCGACTGACAGCGTTCTCCGTTTCAGCTCACTGAAGGACAGAGGGAGGAGGGTCTGTCATCTTGTCCGTTTCTCTTTGCCGCTCAGACTGTGGGATTCCAGGAATTGTGCTCATTCTGAAACTTAACTGCCAGCACGACAGGTGTGCCAATGTCATGTTATATGGTTAACGGCTCCTTTTGAAGCCCTTTCTGTGTGAGTCTGACAGGATGTGAGGGGCCTCGCAGTCTGGGAAAGTGTTCTGTGCAGTCATACATGATTACAACACATGTGACCCTTACTGTAAATGTGTAACGTTACTGTACCGTGTGCTATTGACATACCGTACATTAAAATTCCAGATTCAAAATCAATAAATGGGACGTTTTAGAATTTTGGAAAACAAATAAATTTGTAAATGTGTGACATTATCTTTTGTACAAAAGGCCAGATCAGTTTGCTGTCATCAAAACACATAAGATTTAAACCATTCTCAAAGCATGCTGGGATAGATCAGGCTGGGGTTCATGGAATAAGGACCTTCGAAATACTTTAAATCTGTGAAATTCATGAACATTTTTCATATGCATCTTTTCACACAGATTAATACACTGATTTGTAATGAGGAATGTTTTAAATATGTATTTCTTTAAAAGACAGGTCTCAGATGTTGGCCCCCACTACAGAGACAGACAATTAGATCAAAGGTATAAATAGTGTTTATATACCGAACCATATGTCACTGAGACTCCAAACAAATGTGAGTTAATTCAATGCAAACGTCTGCACTAATCCAGTCTGTTCTTCAGTAAAACTTTGAATGCGGATACAGTATGAACCTGAAATTGCCCTTTAAGAAGATACTACATACTGGTCCTTATCACCTCACCTTACATAACCTTACTAATCACCTTTTCAATGGTCACACAAAGCTGGTCATTAGCTTCCTGACATAAGAAAACATGCTGTTGTTATCACAATGATTAGAGAGACACATTCAAATGCATTAGATGCAATTTTCACAGACTGATGTAGACAGTTTAGTAATGTAGACACTACAAATTGTCTATTTGAATTTTGTTTTTGAGTTTTCTCATATCTTACACGACTTACCCCAAACAACAGCTGTTACTCTACTGCTTAATACTTTTATTTCTATAAAAAGAGCGTTAGTTTATCAGTAACATCTGTGTGAAGATAAAGAGGTTAATTATGAAAGTTCTAATATTATTTCACATGTTAATCAAACACAAAGACAGTAAAGTCAAAGTTTACCGAACATGAGGGTTAAATCATAACCCAAAGTGATGCACACACACACACACACACACGGCAGAACACTGTATTTTTGTTACTGAAGGCTGATGAAAGCTAAACGCAACCTGCTTTTGTTACAATGCTACATTGTTTGTTTGGAAAGCAACGCTGTTGGTGAGTGCAATGGAGAAAATCTGAAATCAAAACAAAGGATGAGTGTGTTGGTTATGTAACTGTGATTATGGGGCATTAGAGACATCTGGGCCACACCGTTTACAACAGACGGGCAGCTGTATACGATCGCCCGCACACTCACATTTAGACACACAGAGATCTTTTAAACAGCCTTTAAATAGTCACTACACCATATCATTTTAATGCCACAGTGGTCATCGCTAGCACACGCCCCCTTGCAATAAACACAAGCTAATTTTTTTCATTTAAAAGTGTGTGAACTTTTGTTAAGGTCTCTTCTATGATGGTTTGTCTACGTGATCAAGCACCAGGCTCAGAATTAGATCACTTTGTAAGTCTGTGTAGTAAATCTCATTACCACACGTTCAATGGCAGATGCTAAGGGTTGTGTAGCTCGCCTGTGACCCCGTACGACCAGACACAGACTTGTACACACACCTCAGGGTGACAAATGACAGGATTTTAGGGTTGTAGGGTAAAGGATGTAAAGGGTCTGGTATAAGCCAACTTAAACTATGACAGCTGGGCTTTATGTGTCTGGCATTTTGGGAAACTGCTATCAGCTGTTAGGACCTCTAAAGAGAACCAGCTAACAGGAAACAATATCAGAACATTGCCTAACGTTCTATAAAAGTTCTCTTAAAGTTCTCTCAAAGTTGTCAAAAAAACATTCTGGCAGTAATGTTGGTAGAACATTTTTTTAACGTTATATATCATATATCAAAAAACTTTACTTTTATTAGTAGTTAGTGGAAGTTTTTAAAATGTAACAGAATTAAAATGTTTGAATAACGTATAATATGCCACACTTCTGTTCGTGCAGTTCAGTGATAGATGAAAAGAATAAAACGGCATCTGACTGAGCAGATGAAACGTTTACATTTATTTTTAAATGTCCATGTTTTTTCATCTTATAACTTATACTGAGAAATAAGCATGGTAGTTAATAAATATTTGCCAGGTTATTGCTAAAGCTCACTTAAATTTATTTTAGGTCATTTGATCTAAATGTTCTCTGGAAGTCTGTCTGCAATCGGTTTCCATAGGAAGTTAAACACAAAACACTGCCTGTTTGGTCATTGACTAATCAGATATTTCAGACGCAGCCCACGTATGTGCCTGATGGTTTCTGCTCCAGCTGTTCTGCATTGGTACCTAACCCAGTTTCAGGTTGCTGTTCCCTGTCAGGACGACTTTATCCAGCCGATCCCACTTCACATGTCCTGGACACTGATAACAGCTGGAAAAAGAAATCCAGAACTTCCAATAACATGGAACTTCAGTGTGATGGGGTCTGAATAAACAACATAAACCTCACACACACATTTAACTCTATTAAAACTTTATTCTTTATTCTACTCTATTATTATTGCCTTTATTATGGTTAAAATTTATACCAAGGTTCAAATAATACCCATTAGATAATGCAATGAAATGATAAATAATACTTTACAGCATTTATTAATCTTGGTTAATGTTAATTACAATTTATAGTAATACAAGGAATTACCCAACATTAGTTAATGTTTTATGAAATAACATCAATAAACATCCTGAATTTACAATTTAACATCAGTTAATAATTGTCATACATTGTTAGTTTGTGATATATAGCTGAAGTATATAGTGTCACCTTTACCACAATCAATAAGGCAGTACAGTAGCAAACACAAATGTAAAAACACAAAGAAAAATACAAAGGCTACTTTGTGTACTTGTAAACTACCTTGCTTGTTTTCACAACTATGATTTCTACAATGAGTGACAGCAACAAATTTCTATGAGTCAGCAGTGACAGGAGTGAGTATCAGGTTATCCACAGACAGACAGATCAAGTCAAGTAATGAGGAAAATATGAGGATTGAGGAAAATATGCCGTGACTGACCTCAGGCCTGAAGTTCAAAGAAGTTCTTTTGGCAGCTTTGCATTAATAGTTCCTGTAGCTCAGTTGGTAGATCATTGCGTTGTGGGTTCCCGCAAAGGTTGTGGGTTCGATTCCTAGGAAACACATACAGATATAACGTACACCTTGAATGTACTGAAAGTCGCTTTGGATAAAAGCCTCTGCTAAATGAATACATGTAAATGTGACACTGTCACATTGTCACATACATGTAAATGTGTAACTAATGAAACTCTCATCTTCTGAAACAGTTAAACAGTTAAATGCTGTGAAGTAATGCCACACATTTTCATAACCTAAAAATGCCTCCAGCAAAGATGATAAAATGGCTCCAAAAAGTTGATTTGTTAGGGACTGTGCGAAAAGCAACTGACTTCATACATTCACTAAAATATGGTTGAGACAAGTCGGTTAAAAATAGCTGCAAAACTGACTATAAAAAGTGAAGTTTGCACAGAAAAGCTACAAAGGTCTAATACTGTAAATTTAGTGCAATACGTTTTTGTTACTATTTATTTTACATCAAGTGTCAAATATAAAATGGCAAAAAATGGCATCCCATTTAATTTCCATAACAGACTAATAGACAAATGTTAAAATATTACATGTGTTCAGGACATCAGCTATACATTGTACTATATATAAAATCCCGCCAATTTTGTCAGACCATATATGGCACTTCCTTCCTCAGTAAATGTTGTACCCATGCCAGGCACATAACAGGCTGTAAATGTGTGCCAGGGAAAGCAGGAAGTCACTCATATATCTTTCAGATAAGAAATGTTCTGCATTTTATGTACACAAAGAACAAAGCCCAGCAGTCATGGTGGTTTCCTGTGTTATTCCCTGCCATTGCGTTCTAATACCCTTATCTCATATTGTCAAGTACATATTATCAGCCAGGTTTACTGAAATGGGTTGTGAAATTATACCTGTCACACTTTCATTTGCTTCAATTGGTTTGAAACTGGTTTCATGTCATAAGGGTTCTTTGAATGTATGATCATGTGACCTACAAATTGGCTTACAAATGTTCTTCCTAAAAGAGACAATATTGTAACATTATTTCTAATAATTGCAACCTTCAAACCAAAACAAAAGGTATGTACAGAATTCATATCAGCACATGCCCACGCATAACTGCTCTTTGAACATTTATATAAACTATGCGCCTTCAAGATAAGCATCAGAGAAGCAATACAACCCTCAAAGATATTTACAGCCACACCATGCAGTAAACAATGGGACACAGCTATAAACGTCCCTAAAGACAAAGACACACTTTGTTAACTGCTACTTGAATTGCATCCAGTTAAATGTGTTGTAATACAGTTGACCAGTGTAAGTCTAACTCAACCCAAATCATTGCAATGAGAGACCTTGTGAGCACAATGGACTTTTGTGACCTCTTGGAGTCATGGCTTCTTTTGCTACTGTGTGCCGCATGTTTCATTCTTTCTCCTCTTGTGGTCAGCTGTCATCAAGACCACCATCCTGTCACAGTCCATAACAGTTTGCAGGTTCTGCTGTGAAAGTAGCAATTCATCATGAGCTCCGTCAGGTCCGGTCAACACCGGCCATCACAGCCGCTGTGGTGGAATCTACAGCTCAATGCAACCATTATCATTAAATACACGGATGAGTTAAACTCTGCAGTAGGAAAGATGTGAATTTTACTGTGGAATGAAATACTGACTCAGCAAAATGTGTTTTCCATCACACACGCTGCAAAAAAATCTTGTTTTTAATTAATTAGTTATTCGTTTTTGTATTTAAATATTTAAACATCCTAAGACAAGCAAAACTGCTTAAGATACAAGGACTTGTTTTAGGAGAATTAATTGTAGAATAAACATTTATTTTGCCTTGTGGTACTGATAAATTCCATTTATTTGTGTTGTTAAAAATAATTTTGGCTTTTATGCAGCGTGTGTTAAAGCTGCATTCCGTAACTTATTAATAAAAATAAACAGTTAAAAATAAAAACAGTTTTTGAGATAGTACATAACAGATCAGTGTTCAAAATGCTTTTCTTTATACAAGGTAAACTTACAACAATGATTACAATGAATTGTATTGTTCGTGGTGTCTTGAAAACAAATGGAAAAATCTGTCAGTGCCAAAATTCACTTTCAAAATACATCCATGTTTTTCTGTGTGTGACAGTTAAATGTGAACGTGTTCATCAGTAAGAGCGACAGCAGAGGGACACTGAGCGTGTACTTTCATGCACCTTTCACACTTGGTCAACGTGTCTCTTTATAATGATGACAACAGCGGTTGGTGTCTTCCATAATTGCGGTATATAAAAAGATGCCCATCTTAGATTAGGTATAATGTGCTCTGACATTGTCATCAGCACAGCATGACCGCAGAGAGAGGACAGAGACTCTTAGCACAGCCGGTTTCATTTCATTTCGAGTGAATTAACCCCCTCCTGCTTGTCCACAGGGTGCTGTACAAATAAAGAGCACAGGTAGTACCAAACCACAGCTTTACTGGAAAACAGAGGTCACTGAATTAATGTGCAACGCTAGATAGGAGACAAGATAACAGATAACAACTACGAATCACCCTAAATACCTTTTTTCTTTATAACACCATGGAAAACTTCATGCTTGCTACTGTTTTGATCCCTGCTCTGATGTCCAGTGTCATAAAAACAGTAAATAAAGTTCATTTTCTTTCATGTTTGGGCTCAAAACAAACACGTCTAAGTAACGTTTTGTGTCGTTCTGTGACTTCATAAACGGCACGACGTTACACCTGGAAAAAAGGATTCCACAGACATCTGGGTGATGAATAAGTCAGTGTTGGGAAATTAAAAATGTATACGTTCATCTGGAGTTTAATGGAACTGTCGGGACAGCAGGGACATACTTACAGGAATTTACAGTATGTATGTGAGGAAAAGATGTTCATAAATCAATACACTCTTTATAATCATGAATATCTTAAACTGTGCTTGTATTGTATCACATTGTGTTGAACATGCGAGCTTTAGTGTCCTCATTGAAAGGAGTGCAGGATGACATATGTGGCGTATGGCAGATGGGAGCTCTGTGAATCGACTGTAACAATGACACCCAACCATAATCTGGAATGACAAAAAGCTCCACTCACTTTAATTAAAGAAGAGCAGATAAAGCTATCAGATACCCACCCGGCCCTCTTCACTCAGTGCCAACAACTGATGCCTGCTGCCATTATGACACAGCTTCAGAAAGTGCAGCACAACCGAACACACGCTCTAGCATTTCAGACGTCTGGTGTCACAAGACTGAAAAACTATCTGTGTGGTCAATGACGTTTGTGACCCGTGCTGGCAAAATGAGTCACATGAGCGAATTCTCAAAAATTAGTTCTGGTTACATTCTTCATTAACAAAGTTAAAAAAAGGATTGGACAAGAAATGAATGAGCTGTTTGAAGCACCAGAAAAGAAGCAATTTTTCATGGATTATTAAAACAAAGGAAAGCTTTAGGAAGGTTCACCTCTCAGAAAATGTACAAATAAAGATAGTTCTAGATGTTTAATTGTTATTTAGAGCATTGGGATCTTTAGATGAGGGCTTAATGAACTTTTTTTGATGAAAAATTTTAGACACAAATTGACATTTTTCACCTGTTTTGCCTGAAGCTCGTAATTAACATAATTAATAAATTATGACTCATTTTACCAGTACAAGTCACATTTATTATTCCACTACAGTTACAGTTACAGTAAGGTTACAGTAGGTCACGTCTACTGTATGAGAAAATTTATTATTACTATAAACTCAAAAACAGAGGAATTCTGTTTCAAATTCACTGAAGCAGCATTTCAAACATACAATTCGGTTACTATGATGATCTAAGAAATAAAATATACATTATTATACTGATAATACATACCACATGACTTTATTAAAGTGATTTGTGTGACATCATACTCAAACGTCAAACACTGGTCTGCAGTCCTGAATGATTTGGCTGAAAAATGATGAAAGTTTAAATAATTACAGGCTTCCATTAACCAACAGGGAATTATTTGGGCTGAACTACCGAAAGCGTTTTCCAGGCTATATGATGGGGGGGCCACTGAAGTCATCCATAATACAGTCCTTATTATACAGTATAATAAAGTGCAGTGTAACCTATTGGACCCAGGGCATAAGAAATGAAGTCCTAGCCAAAATATTCACAGTTTTCTCCTCAGTAAACACAAAGGCACTTATTGCAAAGGCTTCAACAAGGCGCTGATTGTTTAATATGGTGCTGGCTTACGTTTCTGAAGCTCATGTTCGTCTTTTGGCAAGTTTCATGTTGTTTTCCTGCCAAAAGCCGGTACTACAGTCTGTGACAGGGAATATCAGAGGCCTTTGTTAAATTAATCACCCCTATTTTATTTCTAATCCATTAGAGTGACACATTCACAGGTGAGACTGGTGAGCTGTTCTACCATTATCATGTTTTGAGTTGATAATTGGGTGACTTTATTCGGAATAACTATACAGTGAAGGCTGTAGATATTAAAGTTTTATTAAAGTTCACCACATCACACATCAAAGTAGAAGCTACTCCCCAAGCAGGCTTATTAATATAAGTCTCAGCTAAGAGTTCATCTTTAGCTAAGAGTTCATCTTTATAGGAACACTGGTTTAGACAAAAAGCCCACGAGAACAAACAATATCAAGACAAGTACATTTATTAAGCTAAAGCTCACAGCTTAAAATAAACCTTGATTGATGATCATTTTAATACTACTTTCAAATAAATCAATACGTGTAACTTGCCTTTGATCTTAATAAATTCTGGACAATATTCAGGGCTGAGCCACAATAGAGGGCAAGTATTTCTTCTCAGAATTTGGGAGAGTCCCTATTAGGTTTATTTCCTGTTCTGTTTAGGCTCTCTGCATTCAGTGCCCCATCTTCTGTGTCTGTGGCCTGGCCTGAGATCACTGCTGTGTGGCCCAAAGTTACAAAGTATGATTTATAGCAACCAGAGAGAACCAGCCTCTTCTGAGAAAGTGGAGAACACACATGACATCATGTGAGGGCAGGACGTGAGGCCATCGCTAGCGTGTTTGCTAGCTGCGGAACGACAGCAGGAAAATATGCATCATGAAAACTAGCTCACAACTGCGCTGTGTATGTTAAATATATTCGTTGGCATTACTGCATCTGGTACATTAAATGTCTGATATTTTAAGCACGTCACACAGGATGGATTTAAAGAGTCTCTTTCTGTAAAGCATCAGGGCTGGGAAATTATTGAAAATGAATGTGTTGGCCGGTTCTTGGAAGCAGAAATATCCATGGAGACGTTGGTCAGCGCACCGTGTTGATTCATGAGGAAGTCCTGGGGGGGGTTTTACTCTGTCAACAGCAGCCCTCATTATACACATCCACCATCACAAACAAGACCTTTAATATTTCTGAGCGCCTCAGACCACGGTGATCTCTGACTGGGGCAGAGCAACATTTATCCAGCAATTAAAAGATTTGTACACAGAGAACATTTCTTACTGTTTAAAGCTACAATCTGTAAATTTGGGGGGGTTAAAACTGAACAGTTATTAAACTAGCACATAATAGATCAGTGTTCAAAACTAGCCTGATTCCCAATGGTGAATTTATAATAATGATTTATAACTTGACATGGGAAACATCAGTTTTGGCTTCATTCAGCACTTTCAGTTAAGAGCCTAATTAACATCAGCCAATCAATATTCATTATTCTTACAAAAGTTAAAGCCAGGACACAGACATGATCACATGCTTGGTTGGCATGGTGAAATCCTGTTAACACTGAGTGAAGTTTAATGATTAAGTATTACTAACAAAAGTGCCACAACAAGAGCCCTGATTCCTAAGTACAAATGAAGGATTGTGAATACTTAAAAAACTTGTCAATTATTGTCAAATGACTTGCAATTATGCAAATTATGTTTAACAGTTTAACAGTGCAGTTAATAAAATGCATTTTAAAGAGAGTTTAAAAATGCATGTTGAATCGGCTACTCAAAAGGTAGCTGAGCCGTGTGAGTGACACATTAGATGGTAACCTGTGACCTCTTCTAAGCATGTTCAGACACTCCTGTTCCAATAATTACTGCTAATCACCTCACTGACCCTGTAATTGCTTTCTATCAATGCTAATTGTTGAAATGCTTACAACCGGAAATCAACACGAGAGCAGTGACAAGTAAAACAGCCAGACTTCCACTGACCCACTATTTAAACCAAACCCCTCACAAATCATACTAATGCAATGCTCATTGATTCTACAACTGCAAATGTCTCTAAAAAGGCATTTTTCTACGAGGGATAATTTTAGATATATTTTGTGATATACTCATAATAACTTAGGTCAATAACCAGCAAGAATGAAACGGACTCTGTGTGTGCGTGTGTGTAAATGGGAGAGAAAGAAAGACTGAAGGTTATGTTATGTTGATGCTATGCTTAAAAGAAAAGTTTCCACTATCAGTAAAACGTAAAATGCATGGCTAGTTTGTGTGTTGTGCTGGGAAACAATTACCTTTTAATAAGAAACATAAGGGCACAATAAAAGAAATACACTAAACAAGTAAAGATAGAGGTTTTTATACCAATTTTATATCGAAAATTATACTGATCATCATACTGATGAATGAATATGTTGGGAATTTTTTACAGTTCTACAAATAATAAATAAAAGGCTCCAGTATTAACCAAGCAAACATTGTTGGAGTCATTCTACACCCATCAACATAATTTACATGTTGCTTTTACCTTTATAGGCCGGTTTTAATGTCACCTCAACACGCCAGCTTTCACAAGCAGTTTTTGGGTCACAATTCCGATAGGAACTACAAGGAACACAGAGGATATAGAGTTTTACAATATTAATCAGAAGCTTATAGAATCATTAGACAGAGGTAATTTGTTCCTTATTATTTATAAACAGTAGTCAGGACAGAGTTAAACTGTTCATGGTTCTCTAGACCAACCGGTTCACTGTAATTCCCACAGAAACTTATTCTCATGTGTACAGTGGAATTGGCGGCATTTATAAGCCAAGCAGCCCAAACACATATTGCCTTTTTAAAATAAAGACTATTATTATATAAATATTGTATTAAATGAATACAAAAAATTGCTGGGCGTTCTTTATTACAACAACACATCAAACTAATTCAAATGTATAAGATGGCACATCAAAGAGAAGAGTTTGGTAACTCGCTCATTCTTGCTGTCAAATTTGACCCCGATTCCCCTCCACATTCTGGCCTCTTGGCAGGATGTAGAGGAATCCTGACGTCCCCTAATTAAACCGGGGACGTTATTTTTAGGAGCGTGGCCTCAATACAGCTGTTCCCTTTAATTGAGCAGCAGTAGCGGAGGCTGAAGCTGTCTTGAGGTACCTTCAATGTGGTGCACAGAGACAAAGTGAGCCCTGTTTTTGGTTGGCTAAATGGCGTCTCTGTGGATGTCTGTGGATGTCGGCTTGCACAATAAAACCAGAAGCTCTAGGCACGAAGCCCAAGCCACTGAAGTGGTGAGAGGAGACTCCTAAAATATCTTTCTTTCTTTTCTTCTGTCTCTATCTCCTTTTTTTTAAAATTCCACTTTTTGCCATCTTCCTCTGCTTCTTATTCCTCATTCTTCCCTCTTCTGGTTTCTGTGTCACAAGTTGCTCATTGTTCAGAAGCAGCTGTAGGATATTAATCAGTTTGGTTACAGTTTGGTTATGTCAGTGTGTCAGATGTCTTTGTCATAGAGCTTACTGGAACAGTTTAGCCAGAAATGAAAATCTTTACTCACCCTCATGTTGTTACAGACCAGTAGGCAGATTTTTTTTTTCATTGAACACAAAAGGAGATTTCCGACTTTTATATTGACTGTTTTCTGTCTGTTTTCCCCTTCTCATCCTCTAGCTCCCAGCTAACAGGGAATGTTCTCAGAACATTGGCTAATGTTCTCAGAACATTGGCTAATGTTCTCTCAAAGATCTGTTGCAGTAATGCTGGTAGAATGTTTTTTAACATTATATATCATATATATAAAAGCTATTTTTAAGTTGTACAAACTTAAAAAGTTTGAATAACGTTCTTATAATCAAACAGTAATATTTATACAACGTCTAAAAAACTAAACATTTGTTCCTAGAACAGGCCAAAGAAAAACAATTCTTATTACTTAATAGAAACATTAGGAAAACGTTATTACAACCTAAATGTGTTAGCTGGGTATCTCTTTAGTGTTAGCGGCTAATGAACCTACAGCAACACATGAATAAAATTTCAGCATAATTTTACAAGCCCCACCCGCATTCTTAAAGAGCCACAAGTAGCACACACCCCTCATGTCCTCAAATCTATGTGCAAGCACACAACCAGCCTTTGGGGCCAATAGTGTGGCAGTAAGGAAGTATTTATGGCCCTATAGACACATTCTTCACAGAAGTCTGACAGTGCGGAGGTGTCCCTTTTCACACAGATGATATATGTGAAGCTGTCTTACAATTTGGCCAAAAAGAGGTCATTTAGTAGGCAACATAATTCTGCTCTACCTTTTGGTACAGCCTTGACATGAGAAGCACGTTCTAATATGATGCTTTAAAATGCTGCCTACTTAGGCAGCTTATCACTTTTTGAAACAAAGCCATTATCGTCTCATGGATCTAATGAGGCACATCGTGAGGATGAGACAACAGATTCTAGTATCTCACCAATGATCCAACTTTGAACATCACCACTAATGTTTGGGGACCTCACAACTCTTTCATAAATCAAACTCTGACACGTCTCTGCATTGAGCCTCGGATGCTATAAAAACCTCCATTGTCCCACACTTCCTTTGTTGTTGTAGCGTCTGGAGGCAGTTCGGGGAGATGTATGGAAAGACTGACTGTTTGAGCCTCTCTGACACACTGAATGAGAACTGTGTGTCCAGGCAGATTAGAGAGAGGCACCAACCGAACTACATGAACTACAGCTAACACACTCACCCAAATTAGCGAGCCAATGGCAGCGTCCCATCTGACACATAATTACAATAGTCACGTTACTGCAGTTGTCTGGCCTAAGTTCAACTCTTCCTCAAAGGGAGACAAGATAGTTACAGCTAGTGTTTGTGTGGCAATCTAGTGAAAGTAGAGGAGCTGACCAACCACCAATTACAACACCCTGATTTGAACCCTTTCATGCATAAAAATAAAGGAAGGTTTAACTATTATGGGATACCACTGTATAATACTGTACATTGCTCTTTTACTGAGGATTTTTGGTTGAACCCTGAACATCTGCAATCAATGAAAACATCCTACCACCAAGTGTATTTTTCAAAACCAACCACATCATCTAGAGTCTCCTAAACAATGCTTATTTGAGGACCAGGGTGGGCTGTACATTGCATGCTGTTTCTGATTACAATGTGCAGTTTCTTAGCCCACCAACCCACTGATGAGACACTGTCACAGCTTCTGTTTGAAAGACCAGAAGATCTGTAAATAAAAATCCTTCTGAAAGTTCAAGCACAACCTCATGAGTGCATTTATGGTTACATTTATCATAACCCATCTTTGAGGTAGACTCAGACTGATTAAAGTGTATATTAAGGAAACATGAGGATAAAATCCTGACAGTATTCGGGGAACTTCATTGTACTGTAACTAAATCCTCCTTCTTACATTAATAAGGATGGAAATCGTATGTGATACAAAATATTACAAATGTATTTAATTCTTGGAAACGTAGATTCTTGCAAATGGTGTTTACACAGAATTTTAATGTGGTAGAGAGGCCAATAATATTAAACTATATTACAAATAAAATAGATTTTAAATAAGATTTTAAGTTGCTGTACTTCACAAACTGTAACAATTCATTAATTTTTAATATAGAACTTATCAACAAAACTCATATTAATGGTACGTCATGTAAATAACAAGCAAGGAACTACAGTGTTCAGAGTCTCAAAAGCGTTAAAGAATGTAGACACAGTCTTGGTTCATTTCAACCAGCCAAATCAATGTTTTGCAGGTCAGATTAATTCACTAACCGTTTTGACTGATTCATTAACATTTATGTTTTCAGTTCATTAAAAGAAAACGGAATTTGTCTGGAATTGCATTGGTCATGTTTTGTGTTTCCACAGCAGATTCACTAGTAGACAAAGTATGCCGTATGCAGTTTAGTATGCAAGGAAACAACACAACTACAAACTCAACCAGAACGGTACAGAATCAAATTACACATATTAGAACATGCAGTGAGAGTGACAAAAGCATTTTCTGGCCTAAGGAGAGTTATATACACAGAGCTTGACCTCACGTAAAGGGATTTGAAACCCTGCATTTTCGTTTTAACCCTCATGTTTTATTAAGATGGATTTCACTGGTCCTAGAGAATTAATGTGTAAAAATGATAAATTATTGACTTTCTTTACAGTACTTTACGGAGGACACTGTATCTTGAGGTCTGCAAACATAATTAATAATTTTTTTGTTCTTTTAACACTTTCAGACTTTATGACTTTAATCTTTTAGATTAGATGATACGTGACATGTTAAAAGAACGTTTGCAGGATTACATAACATGTATATTGTATGAATGATGAATGAGAAAACAACCCTACGGATTTTCCTCTGGTACACTGAGGTGGGACAGACTCAACAGCTTTTGTTGAATCTGAGCATTTTAAAAGCAATTTGTCACTGGCATAGACACATTGTGCAACTAAGAGTCAGACACACCCTGAATAAACTTAAAAAACGCTCTCAGAACGTTGGCTAACATTCTTCTCTCAAAGTTATCAAAAAATGTTTTCTCAGTAACATTGGTAGAACCTTTTTACATTATATTGTATACACGCAAAAAAGTTATTCTTAAGTAGTTAGGGGAACGTTTTATGAAATGTTTGAATAACATTCTTTTAACCAAGCAATAACATTAACACAAAAAATTTATGTTTTGGACATTCCTAGAACTTCCAAAATAAAATTTTTAATGCTTTTGTAACTTAATGGAAAATGTTATGGAAACATTATTACAACGTAAAATTGTTAGCTGGAGAAATGCCAAAAGCATAATAAACCTTTTTTTAATGTCCATGTGACATTTAACACTTTATGTATGTAATGAATGCTTTACTGTAGGATGTCTGTAGATGAGTAATATGAGGATACACTGGATTTCTGCCAGTGCAAATAGACTAACGTTCTCCTAACGTCTGTCTTTAGCCTGCTTTCTTTTTTCAGAGCAATACGATTGGTTAGCAGAGAATCAAAGTCTCACACAATGCAGTGACATATGCTGTTTGCTTTATTTATAAAAGTGTTTTAATGGTGGCTTTCAGTGCACACTGGAGTCATTGTACAAGGCCTTTAGTAAATAGCTGCAGGGTAAAACAGAATCTTATCAGATAACCTTTCAGTCTGGAGATCACTGGCACATTTTTTACAGACTAACATTTTAAACGGATTCTTTAGGAGTGTTAAGACAAGAACTAGCATGAACAGACTTGTCACATAGAGCTTGTAGATAAGTATGCTCCCAGCTAACAATTAAAAAACGTTTTCCAAAGGTTCCATTACGTAACAAAATGTTAAAAATGAATAAAACCACACGCCTCTCACAAGCTACACCGAGGTTTTCCTCTCTATTGATTTGTTGCCATTTATAACACACAGAAAACAGAAATTCAAAATGCATTAACTTCTTTTTTGATCTGATTTGTAACTAAACAGTGGCTGGTTAATGTGCAGATTATTCAGAGAAACTGCCAAACAAAGAAATATTGTTATTGTAATAAATATTATTGTTATTGTTATTATGTTATTGTAAAGAAATATTGTAATAGTGTTTGTTCAGCCAACACCCTCAAACTAATAATGTACAAGCAGTGTTGGCACATTAATTGCCTCAATGTGCCATAACAGGGCACTTGGTGTCCCACAAATGCCCCGTGAGGAATTTTAGGGAGTGCAGCCAATCACATAGTGCTATTTTCTGCCACATCCAGCCATTAGTACAGAACAGGCTGAACCCAGAATACCCATCACTTCTAGAATAGACAC